>CAUYRH010110040.1:0-95540 GCA_963574655.1 Perodicticus potto
GAGGCCTAAAAGCTTCCTCTCTTTTAGGAAGACTGAGGCGTGGTTAATATCTGCTTTTTTTTTTTTTTGCACTTTTTGGCCAGGGCTGGGTTTGAACCTGCCACCTCCGGCATATGGGGCCGGCGCCCTACTCCTTTGAGCCACAGGTGCTGCCCTGCACGTGGAACTTTAAACACGTTCCGATGTCCAGGCTGTTAGCTCCTACCAATTAAATATCCACCTTTGAAGGTGGGACCCAGGCATCAATCATTTGATGATACACTATAAAATATAATTGTTGTTAAAATAAAAATAAGTCAGAATTGCAGACACTATAGACTCGCAAACTCACAAAGAGCCTGTAAGCATCTGTTCTGTAGCATTTGTTGAAGATCAAGAGTAAACACAAAAACTCACTAATTTTAATCTCAAAGAATTGTTCTTCTTCCCAGTGGGCATGACACTCTAAATTGGTTTGAGGGCAGGCGAAGCAGCTGACTCACAGTGAGCCTTGGAGGTGAGACGACCAGAATGCACTCACAGAGTGAATGCAGCAAAGGTGAGACTGTGGGGCTCTGAAAGCAAAATCCCAACTGGATTTTAATATACAGCCAAATTTGAGTCCCAGCCCACTAGACAATTTAATATGCAGCGATTTTAGAAGGCAGAGTTTTTGGGGTTTTTTTTTTTTTTTTTGGCTAAATGAAAAGAAAAGACATTGTAGACTATAACCAAGGCAGTGGCATGGCCAGATTTATCTTTTTAATTATCACGTTTTCATCTGGGGAAAGAATGGTCTGGGCCAAAAGTAAGGAGAGTGGTTAAGAGGCTTTTTTGGAAGTCCAGGCAAGATCGACTGCCTTGGCCGAGGGCAGGCGAAGCAGCTAACTCACACTGAGACTTGGAGGTGAGACGACCAGGATGCACTCTCAGAGTGAATGCAGCAAAGGGGAGAGCGGCATCTAGAACAGAATCGAGTTCTGCCTCTAACAAAGGAAAGGAGGACCAGGGAGACAAGACTGTACAGCCATAAGGCACCCGATGTGGAAGGTTCCAGAATGAGAGCACAAGGAATCAGCAAAGGAGGTAGGGAGTGAAGAGGAGCCGCTGGTAGAGTTCAGGAGGTCCAGGGGACTGTGGGACTCTGAAAGCAAAATAGGAGATGCATCAAGAAGGAGAGTGACAGAGTCTCAAAGCCAGAAGGAGGGAAAGGGGAAACTAACACTTGTTCACGGTTCTGCAAAGGTGGATCTTGTCTGTGACCTTGAAGGGCAGTGTGGCTGCAGCAAGAGCTTGAATCAAGGAGCTAAAGGAAAGAAAGGAGGTGAATGTTTAAGAACTCAAGATAATACCACCATTTTCATATTTTTAGGAATTTTGCTATGACAGGAGACAGAAAAAATGGAGAGGAAGTTGGAAATGCTCGTGGGACAAGGGAAAGTGTTGTTTTTAAGATTGGATACTTAACAGCATGCTTGTGTGCTTCTGAGGATAGGCCAGATGAGAGGAAAAAATGTGTAGCAAGATAAAGAGACAGAAAGTGCAAGATCAAAGTTTCTGTGTTAGTGAGTTGGAATTGGGTTCTCTGTGCCAGTGTGGTGTATTCAAAGTAGTACAATAGCAACCGTGGTGTGGGTTCCAAAAGGGAGAATCGACAGAAATGATTGAAAGTTTCAGAGAGGGCATATCTGGGGGTAAATAACTGTAATGACAAACAAAACATTTGTCTATCAAATGGGACCAGCACAGGGTAACAGATAATGGATTTATCCTCCTACCACAAACAATTATAAATTGTACTAAAATAAACTATTTTCAGGCAGTGGAATAGGCAGCCCAGGGCTATGATCCTCAAGAAAAAGGGAAGCCCATGAGGTGAACCCCAAGTTATCTGTGGATCTCTGCTTCGGGGCATTTTCCAACTATGGCAGAGAGGAGCAGAGCCCAGTGAGTAACTGGGCTGTTGCTAGATAGAGAAATAAGACAGGAATTTCAAGCTACTTAGGTGGCTGGGAAGAGAGCTCTGCAGAAATCCATACTGGGCTCCCTTGTGTGTCTAGCTCAGCGCTGTGCTCCGTACACACAGGTGAGACCGCATGGGTTGGTGCTCGGGAACGGTGGCGCTCTGACTAGCCGGAATAGAGAAGGCCTGGGGAGTTCGGCTGACATCTCAGAAAGGCCACACATTGGCTGGAATAGGGGCTGCTCTAGACCATCCCTTAATAAGCGTAAAGGGCTTCTTGGTAGAAGGAACTTTCCCCACCAGTAAATTAATTGGATGCACGATCAACATTCCACACTCAAGAGGAAGACGGCAAGGTCCAGACTCCTGGCGGCACCGCACGTCCTAACTGCAGTGGACACGGTCAAACATGGGCAGGTCTCATGTTATTATGTTTTGCTCTATTGAACTTCCCAGATATTGTGGCTTTTTTAAAAAACTAAATTGAAGGGTTGAGACATCCCTACATTAAATGAGTCTTTGGGGGCCGTTTTTCCAACAATAGATGCCTACTTCGTGTCCGAGTGTCACAGTTTGGTTCTTCTTTCAATATTTCAAACTTGTCGTTATTATCATGTCTGTTGTGGTGATCTGTGCTCAGTGATCGTTGATGTTGCTGTTGTAATTGTCTGGGGGCACTGTGACCTGTGCCCAAACAGGACAGTGAGCTTAACCCTTAAATGTGTGTGTCCTGACCGTTCACTGACAGGCCGTCTCCTCCTCTCTCCCCTTATCCCCCAGCTTCCCTATCCCCTGAGACACAACAATATTGAAATCAAGCCAGTTTGTAACCCTACACTGGCCTCTAAGTCGTCAAGGGAAAAGAAGAGTCGTATGTCTCTTAGTTTAAGTGAAAGCTAGACGTGATTAAGCGTAGTGAGGAAAGCGTGTCAAAAGCAGGAGAGACTAACAGCTAGGCCTCTTGCAGCAGTTAGCCAAGTCGTGAAAGTAAAGGAAAACTTTTTGATGAAAAGTATAAGTGTCATTTCAGTGAACACATGAATGATAAGAAAGCAAAAAAGAAAAAAACAAAACCTTATGTTGCTGCAGAGAAAGTTTTAGCAGTCTGGATAGATCAAACCAGCCACAACATTCCCTTAAGCCAGAGCATAACCCAGAGCAAAGCCCTGACTCTCTGCAATTCTGTGAAGGCTGAGGGAGGTGGGCGAAGCTATAGTAGAAAAGCTTGAAGTTAGTAGAGGTTAGTTTGAGAGGTTTAAGGAAAAAAGCCATCTCCATAGGACAAAAATGCAAGGTGACGTAACAGGTACTGTTGGAGAAGCAGCAGCAAGTTACCCAGAAGAGTTAGCTGAGATCATTGATGAAGGTGGCTGCACAGAACCACAAATTTTCAAAGTAGACAAAACAGCCTTATTTTGAAAGAAGGTGCCGCCAGGACTTTCATAGCTACAGAAGAGAAGTTAATGCCTAGCTTCAAAGTCTGAAAACACAGGCTGTCTCATTAGGTGTTCACGCAGCTGGTGTTGTTAAATTGAAACTGTAAATTCCAAACATAAAATACTGGACTACTTCTAAGACTAGAAAAATGCCTGTTTTATTATAAACAGAATAACAAAAATAACTCCTCCCCAACCCCAATAAACAGATCAAGCCAAAAAGCATCGTATTTTAAACAATTCTCATTTGGGGCCCCATTAAGAAAAAGCGTCCTCATAGGAATCCTTTTGAAACTTCAGATACTGTCGGTCTATGTGGAGCCCATGACAGGATTCTGGCATTTTAGAATATATATCAAATTGCTATTTGGGGGGAGACAGGAGCGCTGGATAATGTGCATGTAATTGTGATTCAGAGAAATGTAGGCAAGAATAGCCTACGTTGCCTCTTGGGGAAACTATTTCTCCTACTCTTTAATCACTCCTCATCCCCACTAAAAAATCACTCTATTGGAAAACCAAGGATATTGGTAAGCATGCTCACTACAATATAGCAAATAATGTGTTATACAAATAAAAAGAACTCAAAATGTAATTTTAAAAAATGGAAACCAGCAACTGTGGGAAATTATACACCCAGACAACACAGAGTATTCAAAATATTTAGGGCCTGTCGTAAGTGTTGGCTCAAATGTTAGCAATCCCAATGGCACCACATCCATCCCCTTTGTGTTCTATGTCTAATTAGCCAGAATATCCCTATGGGGCTCTTTTCTGCTCTTCTTCAGATGGCACTTCTGTTGGGTTCATCCTAATCAAAGACCTTAGGCTTTGGGGTTGCCCTGATCTAAGTTATTAACTTGGCCTTGTTCCATTTCCCTGGTCTACATGGTAGTATCTATTTACTCATTCGTGCATTCTGCATAAGTTGCAGAGTATTTTCTATGTTCCAGCCTATGCTATGTGCTGGGGATACAATAGTCTGTCAGAAAGAAATGGTTCTTACTCTCACAGGTGTGCAGCCCAATGTGGGAGACAGGAAATTAAACAAACAGTACCAAGCATGTGTGGTAAAGGCTATGATAGAGAAATTAAGGGTTTGTAGAAGGACTCAATCTCATTTGCACCATCAGAAAAGGTGTCCCAGACTAACAGAGCTGTGGGCTGAGATGTAAATTTAAATAAGTGGGAATTTGCTAAACAAAGAGTTGCAGGAGGATGTATGAAGGTCCAACAGCAAGAATAGTCTCAAGACTGAAAAATAAAGAGTTTTAGAATAGCTGGAGCAAAGCCTGTGAAAGGGGATTGTCAAGAACTGAAATAGGAGCCCAAGGACTAAAGCAATGAAGAACTTTTAAAATATTGTAGGAGTCTGGATTATACCAGGGGGCAATGGAGTATGTGAAGATTTTAAGCAGGGATGTCAGGTCATCTGATTTGTGTCATAGAAGGACCCTTCAGTCCACTGTGTGGAGAGTGCACTCCAGTGGGACAGCAGGTAGCAGGTAGACCAGTTAGAAGGCTGTCTGGGCAATTCAGGTTAAAGATAACATTGGCCTTGTCCTGGATTGAGTTGCCTTGAAAGCAGAGTGTCAGGCACAGAATTGTCTGCAGATGGTTTGTTTGGGATATAATCCCTGGGTCTCAGAGTAAGACAATGGGAAATAATGAGATCAGAAAGGGAGATAAAAAAATCAATAAACTTTGTTTTAATGAGCAGGTTATTGCTGTGTGCTCCTGGAGCTCTTTCTTACTGGGAACCCTCCGAGGAATCGGCAGAACAGTGGTTCTCAAAGTGTGTCTCTGGATCAGCATTCTGAGCCTCACCTGGGAGCTCATTAGCACAGTAGACTGTCTAACTGGTCTGCCTGCTAGACAATACTCTGCCACTGCCCGGCCTACTGTGTCATAATTTCTGGGGACAGGGTTCAGCAATATGTAATGAAATCAGCTCTGCAGGTGATTCCGATGCCCTCAAATGCTTGAGGCCCAGCATGGGACACACCTCAGAATTGCTCCACTGGATTGAAAGAGAGAGAGGAAGAACATTCACACCCTGATTCTTATCATTCCCTGATGGACAGCTGGTTTCCATATGTCAGAGTGGCGCCAGTGAGGGTGAGTTTTAAAGGCTCGTGATTTCAGAGAAGGCCTGAGACAGTGGAGGGAGTCCTGCCCTCAGGGCAGTATCCTGGTAAAGTGTGTGGAGCTGTCCAGCCCCGCGGTGCTGAAACCACGTGCGCAGCGGGGATGTGGTACTTCACCACACACCCAGACTGCTTTGTGACTAGGCAGTGACAGGGGAGCTGAGAAGAATTTGAAGATGCATGATACATTTTCATGGAATAATCAGTACCTGATACAGGAGATAAAAGAGAGGAATATGAAAGATAATCCATGGTTTTCTTTCTTGAGGACCTTGATGGATGGTGGTGATAGGAATAGGTACCATTTTAGAGGGTGGAGTTTGAGGTATCTCTGAAATAGCTAGTGACCAGTGGGACATTTGATCTATACATAAGGAAGGAAAGGCAATCATCACGATGAGAGTAGACAGAAGGCTCAGGAGGTGTGGTGATGAGATGTCAAGATTGGGGTTGAAACCCTGAGAAGCAGGAATGGGTAACAGTGGAGAATAGTCTCTTCAATAAGCAAGTAAAATAAAAATCTTCTTGAGAAGAATACTGGGAGGGGCCAAAGGCAGTGGACTTAGAGTCTCTGGAACACACTGGGCAATCACTAAATGTTCACTTTTATTACTATGCAATTCCTTGGAGGAACTCCTGATTTTCTTAGAATAGTTCTTTGGGCTACTATTTTATAGAACAAAATATCTGGGTCAGGAAATATTTCTTTAGAAAAGATCTTCATGTCTTTTAGTAAACAACTGTTTAATAAGAAAAAAAAAAAAAGGGAACTCCATTGTCCCTGGAGGTGTCAGCCTTTCTGGGTGCTTTGTATGAGAATGGATGTCATTAGCTGCGTTTTAAACATTTAGACCTCACTCAGACACTCTTCCTGCTCTGGAGTTTGAATCTTAGCTGTGCTGCTGCCATCTTAAAGTGATACAAAACCCCCAGGGGATCATATATCATTTATCTTCACATTAGGCTCTGAGTGGGCAAAGAAAAATCATTGAAAGACTTAGCCCAGTGTGATGGTGCACACCTGTTGTCTCAGCAGGAGCCTGAGGCTGGAGGATCACTTGAGCTCAGGAGTTTAAGGTGACAGAGCCAGACTCTTTATCTCTAAAAAAAAAAAAAAAGAAACTCTGGGATTCCTCTCTACTCTTGTACTCTTTCTAGGTAAAACTCAAGTTAGGCTCATCCTGACCGGTATATGATGTGGGGGTCTGGTCTGCTTACTGTGAACACCTGGGTAACTGTAGGCCCAGAATTCTTACTGTAACTCACAAGTTCACTTTCGTGGAAGGGGCCTACATATTTGTTAGTGCATGATAAGAAACCACTAAGCTACTGAATATTTAAATTCATTACAATCTTCTATCAATGTTTAAAGGAAGTGTATATGATTTGTCCTACTCATGCACTTACTAATATATAGAATTTTCCTCAAGAAAAAATATACCTATATGTCAAGTTCCATAATATATGAACTTGAGGTAAAACACTGAGCTATTAATTAGTTTCTGTGCCCTAAAAATTAAAAATATCCCTTATTTCTGAAGTGTCTTGATTAGGTTTTTATGTGAATGTGGATCAATGGAGATATTTGAGGAGAGAATTTTGGTCTGAGAGCAAAAGGGTGGACATAGGGAGTCCACTGGGTACTCCTACCAGTTTCTAAAACAATTTTCAGCGGTAATATAGTAGAGTCACTCTACTAATATAAGGTCCATTTTTATTTGCAATTACCTTGTACTTCCACTATGTTAATAGTTATTTCCCATATAAACCTCTTTGATCCATATTAAAATGAAATTTCATTGGATTGGAACCAAATTGAGGGACAGGGCTCATGGATCAATGACAATTAGCCATTCTTCAGGTGAAAACATGAGAGTTTAGCTAACCTAACTATTTGACAAGGGACAAACTATTTGACAAACTAAGAGACAATTATTCATTATTATAATGTTAAATATATTTATAATTTATTGAAGATGTTTGTCACAGAATATCATCTACATGAAGAAAAATTATTTACTAACTGTTAAGCAAAGTCCTGTTGGCTGTGTAAATTATTTATTTCATTTGTAAGTTGGGTACTTTGTTCATTAAGAATATGTCAAAGCTAAACATGCATCAGCTGACCTTCTTACGATGCTTAGTAACTTCAGGTACTGTCCTGAGAAATTTTCTAATCTTACTTCATTTGATCTTTGTAACAATCCTTTAAAATGGGTACTGCAATTATCCCAAATTTGGGGGTAAGTAAATTGAGGCCAAGAGACGTATGATAATTTGCATAAAATCACCCACTCAGGAGTAGCTGAGCCAGAGACCACATCTGTCCGCACATGGTCCCTGGCTGGTGGCCATCACCTTCTATTGTGTCTTCCACATGTAATGCTTCCTACAAAAAAGCTAGGCTCAAAAGTTACAACCAATTTCGTTTGCAGAAACACAGCCTTGAGTTCTATTGCTAGCTGCTGCTTGTGTTTGACATTGTTCCCTCCTCCTTGGTAATTTTCCGGCCACAGTGATCTTCCCTTTGGCTCATATCATCCTAACATGCATCGAAGCTCCTGCCAAACTTGGATCTGCCCTTCCCCTTGGTCTATCACATGTGGTGACTAGAATTCCTGCCCATCTGTTTCTGTCTCAAAATGGAGAACACCGGATATCACAGGCAGACAAGATTAGCCATACCGGGAATGGAGCAGGAGGAGAGGAAACACACTCATGTGCTCAGTATTTGCTGCGTCTGGACATAATTCACCTCCCCTCACATAACCCATGACTGTCTCATCAGAAGCACACACCGCAGTGAATCACCGACCTGCAGGGAAAGATTTGTGGATTATGATACCTCCAGATGTTAGCTTTCTCCCAAAATGTGTGTCTTCTCTTTAAGAGAAGACTGAAAGACTCTTAAAACCATAGTAACTTGCCTCAGAGCATTTGCTTTCTCTTGGGTGGTATGTTCTAAGCAAAGTGCCTGTGTATGTTTGGAGTAGGGATGGACATTCTAGCACCTCACAGCATTCACTGGCTAAGTAGTTACTTCATCTCTTACTTTATTATTTTAAAAGCTCACTATAAAGCCTGAGTGTTAGTTCACTACAGCTGGCCTTGCACAGTCCCCCATTGTCCCAGATTGGTGCTGACATCAAGAGTAACAGTCCGCGCATCCTCATAAGATTTCTGGAGAAAGCTGGATCCAACCTTTGTCGCCTTTAGGGAGTGTCTGTCAACTCTACCTCCATCTTCAAGGAGTGTCTATCCACTCTCCCTTCATTGTCTGTTAGGGGAAAAGTCAACAACAAATGCTCTGAGCAGTTGGCACCAAGAACACTTGTCCTGGATAATTACTATTTGAGGGGCAAATACATATTTTATTTGTTCTTTAAGGGGTGGTTCTATTACCGGAATTTCTTCCTCAGTAGGTCCTTGGTCTCAGGGATTCGAAGAATGAATCCATGGACCACAGATTAGTGGTAAGATAGGATTTATGTTACAGAAAAGAATACAGAAAAAGCACCAGAGTTCTGGCAGAGTGATAAACCCTAGGTGAAAAAACCCTCTCCTCTGCCTGGGTCCTTAGGCGTATATATAGCCTGACAAATGAATGGGTATAGGCCCTTCCACTGGGGCAAAGTTAGTGAATGTGTTGACGAATGGTTACAGGCCCTTCCACTGGGTAGAAAGTCAGTGCATCACCTTCATGAAATATCCCAGACCTAAGAAACTTACGTGAAATTCACCAGGCCTAGGAAATGGGGGCCTCTCCCTTTCAGCCCTGAATGGGGAACCCTGCAGTGGAGCTCGCCGCAGAAGCTGTGTGTGTGCCCAGCAGGGTGGCCTCGCACCTACAGCACTGCACCCCGAAACAGGGGGAAAGCAGAGGTGGCTGGGGAAGCCTCGCGGGCTGTGCGGAGATCTCCCTCAACCAACTAGGGACCTGCCGCTTTCTCCGGGCTGGCCCCACTCTGTGGCCCTTGCTTCTGCAGCCCTGGCCTCCCTGCATCCTGCCACGCCAACACCCCAGGGCAGCGATGCAGAAGGCGAGGCAGGTTCTCCAGGGCAGCCAGGGGGCCTGAGCCAGGTGCCACCCACCCTGTATCAGTTCTATTTCTATTCTCGATGGAATTAAATCCTGAAGATCTTTGATAACATGAATTAAAACCCATTCCTTTGGTTTAATCAAATTCCACTCTTAAGAAACCAGTTTCCCTGATTGCAAAGTACTTGTTTCTACTGGAAAGGCTCTGGAAAGTTACAGGGAGATACCTCAAAGAACCAAAAGTAGATCTACCATTTAATCCAGCAATCCCACTGCTCCATATTTACCTAAAGGAAGAAAAAGCTATTCCATAAAAAAGATACTTGCATTCTGATGCTTATAGCAGCACAAGATTGCAAAGATTTGGAAACAACTGGAGTGCCCACCAATACAGGAGGGGATTAATACAATGCGTATACCAGGGAGTGTCACTCAGCCATGAAAGAAATAAGGGTAATCTAATATCTTTGTAACAATCTGAAAGAAACTGGAGACCATTTTTCTAAGTGAAGTATCACAAGAATAGAAAAACAAACACCACAGGTGCTCACATTTAAAGGAGAACTAAAATACCAACACACATGCATACATATAGTAGTAAAATTCAACGGAAATCAAGCAGGTGGAGGTGGGTAGAAGGGGCAGGTTAGTTCATACCTGGTGGGCAGGGAGCACACTGCCTGGGACAAAACAGTAACCCTGACTCAGACTGTACAAAAGTAATGCATGTAACCAAAAATGTGCCCCTGTACCATTGGGAGGTAAAAATAAATACCTCATTAATAAAAATAAAAAAAAATCTGTCACTGACATTACTCCCCTAATTTGTCCCAAACCCACAAATAATGTTGCTTTTATTTTTTGCTTTCCTACACATATGAAGGATTCTTCATGTGTTCATTAGAATGATTCAATTTCTTAAAATCATGTCCTTCTTCAGTTTGGTCATGTCTGAATTACTGGTGACCTTTATCTTTTCAGTTCCTCCAAAGTTTGTGGTTCAGCCACGGGACCAGGATGGGATTTATGGCAAAGCTGTCATCCTCAATTGCTCAGCTGAGGGTTATCCTGTACCAACCATCGTGTGGAAATTCTCTAAAGGTATGACATTAACATGATTTACTTGATTTGCTTGTTAGCTGCCCAACCTGCGTCATGTTGTGAAGGACTGCATGAGTATGTCCAGTCTTTCCAGAGATATTCCTTGCAGTTAACATATGTCCCTTTCTCCACCAAGCCTGCCATTGTCTCACAGACACTCATAGCCACCCACCCAGGTATTTTTATTTAGACCAGCAAAGTGTGTTTTCTTGCACAATGTGCCCTGGGAAGGACCAGGCAGGGAAGTCATGTTATCCACGCAGCTCACTTCAACACTTAGCGAAGTACTGAACCTCTCCTCCCGTCCTGTGTTACATGACCATGGTCTGCCCAGTAGCCACTGCAAACCTGGGTGGGTGGAGAGGCAAGTTGAAATGATCAGAATTACTTCTACTTGAAGGATTATTTTCCCAGTATTTATAGACATGAGATTAAGTAGTTTTAAAGAGTTAAGAAATAAATCATTGATTGTTCTATTTCCCTGGTTACTGTAGAATATACAAACTACATATTATCCCCTTGTGTTGTGTGAGTGTTCAGGGCCCCCTCCTCTACTCCTAAGCATGCTTCCTGTTTTCAGGTAACACTGTAGATGTTATGTAAGTGGAAGCCTATGACACAGAAACTAGTGGTGGAATCTAGTGGTGGAATCTAACTAGTTTAGACCCCAGAAAAATAATTCATGTTCATCATATCTGCTTCTTCAGAAAGATTCCTTCACTGTGTTTGCAAACATATTGGAAGTTCTGTTTCTTTTCTCATCTGAAATCAATAATTTATCAAACATTTGGGAGCCAGATATGTACTAGTGAGATCAATCGAGCAGTAAATCACGGTCTTCTTTCCAACGATCTAAGATCAAAGTATATTTTCTATTTCTCTTTGGGGAGACTCCTTATTCACGTTATTTGTACACTTATCTCTAGTTGTGGGTGTATTTGTTTCTTTGTTTGCCTCTCATGGTTTGTAGTCTGCATATATTTTTTAAATAATATGTTGCATTTTCTCAGTTTAAAAATAACAATCAAAGGAAAACAAATGGTGCACTTGCCACAACCCTTCTGGCATCTATTTTTTGAGAAAGAAGGAAAAGCGGATAGGAGGAAGGTGCTAGACACTGTTTGATTCGGAGGACAATAGAATGATTAAAAATCCCCTGAGGCAGCTTCCCTGTTGCACAGCACATGTCCACAGGGGAGGCACTTCCTTCAAAAATAAAAGCCTGTTATTCAAGAGTATCTGCCCCCATAATGTTTTCTTTCAGGCCATATTTGAAGTCCCATGTTGCAGTATTACATGGAAACAAGATAAAACGATACATTTAATTAGTTTATATCAATGATCATATTTGATATTGTGGACATTTCCATGACATTTTTTTTCTTAAAATTATTTGTAATGCTTGCTGTTGTACAGATGTTCCCTCTGTCTAGCCCTTAAATTGTTTCCAGTTTTTCGCTATGGTAAGCAGTGTGCAAAGTACATCCCTACACGTAAATGCAATGTACATACGTGTAATTGGGTTTTTGCAAATTCCTAGAAGTGAAATGGTGTGAGCACATAGCAGGCTCTCTGTCTGTAATGGGGAAGGGCACTCTGCCCCCCAGCCGTGTGAGGGCGCACGCATGGTCCTGCATTCTGGCCAAGCAGATCTTTCTTTGTAATCTTTACAGCTTGATAGGTGAAAAAGGCTTACCCTTTTAATTTGCATATTTAGATCATTAATGATTAAAAGGTTTTATCTTATGTTTACCAATCGCTTCTCCTCCTTTGGGACATTTCTCTGTATTTGCTGGAGTGTTTTTACGAAGGTTAAGTAGCCCTTCATCTGTCTAGATGTTCCTGGCATCTTATTCCTTCTCATCACTGATTTGCATATTAAGTGATAGGAGCTTTTTCACTTTTAAATTTCATGTGCAGTATCAAATCTTTAATTAAAGACAAAATTAGAAATTGCAAAAACAAATTTTTTAAAAATTAAATTCCCCACGAATAATGACACTCAAAGATAACCAAAGATAGTAACTCCTGCACACCTTTTCTGTCGAGCCTTTCGGGCCTGTCTCCAAGCAATTGTCTTCCCAGCTTTACTTGTATGAATTTAAAACTTTTTCGATCATACGATGGTTTTTGGCTTGTAATCTTCTTTCTTCAGTTAACAAGACGCTAACTGGTTAAACACAACTTGTTAATGTGTCTGTAGAGTTTATATTAATCCAATAACAAGTCCATCGAACTATCTGTTGTCTTGGTGAAGACCGACTTCAACCACTGAATTCACAGGGGTTATCTCTGCCTGAGAGGATTTAGGAGTAGATAGTGCAGGGCTGCTTAGTCAGCTCTCCTAAGTCAACAAGGACCCAAGCTTCCCGTATGTTGAGTAGAGTTCTGCCCCTCTTAGCAGGACTCTCTCCTCCTCAACAGAAGGCCAGTGAGCCCCCGGGGTAACCTGCTTTCACATTTCTGTTCAGAGGAACAGTGAAGTGAGAGAATCCCTCTCCCACCAGAGTCAGCCCCCTGCCCCTGGGGGTCTTTCCAGGAGTTTGTCATTGATGGATTCTGCTAACATCTCCCTGGACCACTCCCAGGATCACCCTAGCTATTGGGCGTCTGCAAGCCATGGCAAATTCAATGTGTGTGATTTTACTAAGTCAGGGGTAACTAGGTATCTCCACCATTATTGTCAAATGCCGTCTTTTAGGGTTTTCTGTAAATTTTTACTCCTGGAAAGTCTCGTGACTTCTGTCACCTTTGCCTTTGTGTATGTGCCTGTTTTCCCCTGTGGATAAATCTCCATATGAAGAGTTGCTGGCTGGTGTTTCGTACAGCTTCAGTGTGCACTAATAATTTCCTATAATTTCTTTCTTTTACACATCTTCCCATACTTTTCAGAAGTGCCTGTTTCTTATGACCAAATAATACTGGATATTATGCTCATTTAAAAAATATTTTCCCAATCTAGTAGAGGGATATTAATATTATTATTCTGAAAGTAATAAATAATCTTTCCTAAGGAAAACTTCAGCCCTGCAAATGCACCGTGCTTCCTGTAATCAAAATAGTCACTAACAGCATAAACGCACCTCCCCTGTGCTTGACAAAGATGTCGATTACCCAGACTGGGGTTGTTTTCTGGATAGATGCCACAATTTCATCCTGCTGCTGCAGAGTTCCAGAGTGAATCAGAGTAGTTGAGGTTGGCTACTCCAGAGATGAAACCATCTTTGCTGAAAAATAATGTTATTACGTGTTTGATCTTGAGTCTAGATACACAAAGTCTAAGATATTCAATTCAGTCTTCTGGGGTTTTTTCTTTCACATGAACAAATGAGGCCTCTTCTTTTCTTAAAAATTACAGCTTCATCCTGTGGTGAGCCTCTCTTCAGCGAAATGCCTTTCTCTACATGCGCATCATTTATAGTAGAGGGAAACGGGTCTCAGGTGCTGTCCTAAGGACTGGGGCCATCTCTTTGTTAGCTTCTGAGAAGCCAAGAGGGGCTGCAAAGACAGATAAGACATCTGCCCCTGACTTGCCCTAGCATCCTCTGCTCTCTCGGACTATCCATCAGATAAGGTGCCCACCCCTGGCCTGCCCTGGCATCCTCTGCTCTCTCTGACTATCCACAGATTCCCTGACCTTCAGGAAAATTTTGGAGGTCGTGGGAAAGTCCTAGGACAACAATCAGAGCACTTAGGGGTGGGAGTGAGGGGTGGGGTGGCACAGTGGGAGCAGTTTGTGTTTAAAATGGCATTGTCAGCATTCCCCAGCAGGAGGTGCTGTTGAGCAAAGCCACAGCCTGTCTGACAGGCAAGAGCTGAAGGTCAAGGGACCAACTAGTGCCCAAGCCAGGGGCAAGGTGGGTGTGTGCCTAGAATGGACACAGGTGGGACAGAGGGAGTGAAAGAAAGCCCCAGAGGTCCTGCACTGGGTGCTCACCAACACTACACAACAAGGCTCTGCCCTGCTGGGGAGGAGACTTTGGGGGCTGTGATGGTGCAGCATCCCCCCTCTGCTGCCCGGAGATGAAGGCAGAGTCAGGAGCTCTGGGAGGGATCCACAGAGGCACTGTCATCTGTTGGTGCTTTTTAAGGATCACCCGGGCCGGGGTGGCCGTGTTGAAAGCAGACTGTGAGGTGGCAGTGATTGCAGCTGGCCAGTTCTCCCGAGGCCCTGGACAGGATGTGGCCGAGGCCAGGGTGAGGGCAGCAGAGGGGGACACATGGCTGGATTGTGAATGTCCCTGGCTGATGGACTGGCCGTGGGTGTGAGGGACAGGGAGGAGCCCTGGCCAGTGAGGACAATGCAGGTATGTTGCCCGAGATGGGGCGACTCCAGGAGGGCAGATCTGAGTCTGGACAGCACCTTCTCTCCATGGACACAGCAGTCAATTTCCAGTATAAGTTATGATACATTTTCTAAATGTCCTAATTTTTTTAAAATAAATATTCCCCTTATCGTCAGAGCTCAGACCTGCATTCTAAACTGCTGCACGCGCCCAGGTTCCATGTTTGCCCCCGTCCTGCACTGGGCGACTTTGCGCTCACCACGAGTCCTTGGCCCTAGACATGCCGAGCCCTTCCCTGTGACAAGGTTCCATCCTTGCTCATCGACACTCCACTTCCTCAGAGGGAACACAGGCCATCTGATTCCCCTGTGCACGGAAGTTAATGCTTTTGCTTGTGTGGACCAAAGAGCTGACATTGACGGCTGGTGAGTGTACAGTCTGTATTTTCCTGTCATGGATTTGGGATCGGTCTCCCTTAGATGTCATGTGCCTATGTAACATGCAGCTCGAGTCATCTTTTTTCTTTTTTTTCACGAAGTCCTACCTCTAGGCATCTGTCCTCTCGCAGTTTCCTTTCCTTCTTCAGGGTTCCATAGAATCGTCATCTACCCTCCTAAGCGGTCATTTCCTCTCTGTCTTTTTAACTCATCTGTTTCCAGTTTAACTTGTTTGATATTTTCCAATTCTGTTCCCTGAGTCTCTCCCGCCGTGAAGTCTGTTCTCCCTTTGTGCCTTCTCCAGTTCTGCCTTCACTGCCGTGATGTCAGATTTTCTCCCTTCTTTCTCCAGCTCTACCAGCTCACATTTCCCTCCTACAAGTGGTTATTTAATTCACAGTTTTCATCTAAATCATGGCAACACTCTCTGGTGAGATTTTCATCACCCGTCTTCTTGTTCTATTTCTTTCTTCCATTTTTCATATGTTGTGTGGCTCCATGCTGGCTTCCTTCTGAATATGGTGGTCCTCTTATCCATGGGGGTTCCAAGACCCCCGTGGATTCCTGCAACCTTCAATAGTACCAAGGACTACATATGTTGTGTCTTTTCTGCTACATACTTGCCTATGATAAAGTTTAATTTATAAATTAAAGCACAGTAGAAGGCTAACAACTAATAGGACAGAACAAGCATTAACAATGTGCTGTAACAAAATTTATGGAAATGAATGTGCTCGCTTGCTCTCTGTCTCCCCTCCCCCATCCAAATTCCTTATGGTCCTATACTTACCATCCTCCAGCCATGGTTGAACACCCTCTGTTCCACTGTCAGTGCCATGGATAAGAGGAAACTATTATACTCACACGACCCCAGAAGGGAATTGCTTGTGGCAAGCTTCTGATTCCTCTTGTAACTCTACCTCAGCTGCACCAGGTCTGGGGCAGCCCTGCCAGTGCACACTGCCTCCCCTGCTGGAGCTTCACCACTCACATGCCACCCACGCTGCTGGTGTTTGCTGAGACTCACAGCACTAGGCCTGTTGCATGGTTTTCTGCCTGCACCTCTGCTGCATAGATACTGTTGGGTGCTCATTTACCTATTTTGTCGTTGGAACTTGAGCTCCTTTCTAGTTTCATAGAAAATGGAGTTTACATTTTCCAGCCCTTCTCCCACTTGCTTTTGTGTTGCTCCCAGGTTGACAAGAAGTGCTGGTTTGTGCCTCCATCTTCAAATCTGAAATCCTCTTGTTTATGTAGAAAGTTTCATTGCATTTGAGCTTTATTTTAGAAAATAAAAATAAAGTAGGAATCTAACAGGAGTAATCAAACCACCAATTAGAGACTAAGCTATGAGTTCAAACCCAGCACTTGTTGCTATACATAAATTATTTGCCCGACATGAGCCACAGCTTCCTTGCATGTGAAATAGATAAAATAAGGGGATTATTGTGATGATTTAGTATGATTCATAAAAAGCATTTATTATGGTTCCAGGCACGTAGCAATTAGTCAACGCATATTAGCTGTTATTATCACTACCGTCATTCCCATCAACTTACACGGGTAGTGATTGTCCTAAAACTGTTTATTGAATAGCCCAACTTTTTCCCACTAACTTGAAATGCTCCAAAGTCTGGGGGGAAAAACATGAATCCTGGAGTCTGCTTTTTAACCCCACTCTGTTCCTCTGACTGTCTGTTGTTTGTGGGGTTGGGTTATATCTCTTTCTCCTAATAATGCATATATTTTAATATTGGTATGACAGCTCTCCCCTGATTATTTTTCTGTTCCAAATATGTCTTTGCTTTCTTAAGTTAACTTTTATTTACTCATTTCTTCTAAATGAATGTTAGGAAAATTTTATCAAGTTCCCAAAGAATTATTCTGGAAAACTAAGAGTATTGCAAATTTAAAGGTTAATGTGAAGACTGTTACCTTCATCTGAATACTGACCGTTCCCGGCCAGCACCGTGGACAGTCTCTCCACGTAGCTAAGCTTTTCTAGTGTCCAGCAGTAATGGTATAGCTGCCTCTCCAGTGGTCTGTGGTGGTGAACACTCACAAGACACCGCCTCCTGTTCCCTCTGATCCGCCTTGGTTTTCTGGGCGGACAAGTGCTGCCTCGAGGCCAGTCTCTGTGGTCCCTGGTCCCCTTCTGTCCACATCTCCTTCTTTTCCCAGCAAGGAGAGGTAGCCCCATTCTAGGGGAGTTCCTATTCGCCCCATTCTTCAGCACCTACAGAGGGCTCCGGTTGGGAGGGGCCAGCTTTTCCTGCCTGCTGCCCTCCCCTGCCTTCTCCTGTGTCCCCTCTGCTCTCAGCAGCAGCAGAGTCACACAGGTCGTGGTCCCCTGGAGCTCCAGAGAATCCATCTCACCATCTTGCTCCTGGTGTCTTGCCCTCACCAAACCATCTACACAGGTTCTGGCCTTCCCTTGCCATGAGACCCAAAAAGTGTCCTCCCCCATCTGCAGAAATGCTCCCCTCTGGTTATGCTCTTCATAAGGACCAGCAGAGATTTGATTATTTTGTAAAGAAATCTGTAGAAATAAAAGCAGACACTCACAGCTGTTAACTTGGTCATTTCCATAGAGGGCGTTCAATTCTAGAAGAGGCAGATGTGCTTAGTACACGGCTGAGCTGCACAGGTGACCCTCTCTGGGGTCTCTTCCTGTATCGGGGGCTGGCCCTGGAGTATAGCACCTTGGTCCTACCCACACCTTCTCTCCCAAGGTCAAGTCCTCAAAGATATAGTCCTCCAAGCCTGTGTCCATGACAAGTCTGCAGAGGGGGACCAGTCAAGGCCCTCAATCGGATCAATTCTAGGATGTATTTTCTGCCAATTCAGTACTTCTGGTGAAGTGCCTGAGCCATTCCTTCCTCAGCAGTCAGGAGAAAGATCACATGCTGTCATTCAAAGGGAAAGTCTGGAAGGTGGCAAAAAATATCCCCGGAAGTAAAATCTTTACTCCCTGGGGCTTTGTATTAAAATGACTCAGTGGAGGTATGTTCCTGTGACCCTCGTTCTCTAGCCCTAGGGATTTCCTTCCCGCCTCTGGTCCCTTCATCTTACTCTCTACATCTCTGAACGCTGAACAGTGCTCCCAGCCTTAGGTCCGAGTGCCCTCTATTGTCCAAGACATTTAGCCTCATTCCTAGACCCTTCCAGACAGCTGCCATCTGACCTTGAATGCGCAGCACACAGCCTTGGCTCAGAACAAGTGTCCCCTTCACACCCAGTTCTAGAGACTGGATCCCTGCTTGTCCTCGTGCCGTGCCTTGGCCATCTCCCCGGGAGCAGTCCCTTCACACCTGCCCTGCCGCACTCTTCCCAGGGCCATGCCTTGGCCATCTACCCAGGAGCAGTCCCTCCACGCCTGCCCTGCCACACTCTTCCCAGTGTGGAGCACCAGAATCAAACCTCTGACCTCAAACTCACCGAGGAGGCTGTTGCCTGTCCACCGTCTCATGTCCCTTCCTGCCTGTCCATCTGCACACCACTTGATGCTCCAGCCATGTCTGCTGCCAGACTCTCCCTTTGTCCTGCTCTTCCAGCCTCATGGGTTAGAGCTCTTCCATGCCAGGAGTTTTCTGGAACAGCAGAGATCTCCTTAGGTCTTCTTGGAACCAGTGGGGCAGTGTGACTCAGTGTCCATACTAGTTACTACTGTGACCCGGGCTCCACACCAGTGCACCAGTGTGACCCATTGTCCATACTAGTTACTACTGTGACCTGGGCTCCACACCAAGGCATCAGTGTAACCCAGACTCCACACTGGTGTGACCCAGGCTCCACACCAGTGTGACCCAGGCTCCACACCAGTGTGACCCAGGCTCTGCACCAGTGTGACCCAGGCTCCACACCAGTGTGACCCAGGCTCTGCACCAGTGTGACCCCAGCTCCACACCAGTGTGACCCAGGCTCTGCACCAGTGTGACCCAGGCTCTGCACCAGTGCACCAGTGTGAACCAAGCTCCACACCAGTGTGACCCAGGCTCCGCACCAGTGTGACCCAGGCTCCACACCATTGTGACCCAGGCTCTGCACCACTGTGACCCAGGCTCCACACCAGTATGACCTAGGCTCTGCACCAGTGCACCAGTGTGACCCAGGCTCCACACCAGTGTGACCCAGGCTCTGCACCAGTTCACCAGTGTGACCCAGGCTCTGCACCAGTGTGACCCAGGCTCCACACCAGTGTGACCTAGGCTCTGCACCAGTGTGACCTAGGCTCTGCACCAGTGTGACCCAGGCTCTGTACCAGTGTGACCCAGGCTCCACACCAGTGTGACTTAGGCTCCGCACCAGTGCAGCAGTGTGACCCAGGCTCCACACCAGTGCCCCATTCTGATCCCGATTATCAGGTCTATGCTCTTATCTAGCTCTCCTTGTTACCCCTGGAACCTAAGGACATGATAAGATATGACTCCTGCATGAATACAAGGAGAGAATTCAAATAATACAAGAAAGTGAAAAAAGTAACCTCTCCCTGGGGCAGAGGGTGGTAATAATAAACCCAAGTTCACGATGCAGCATGGGTCCTCACGTTCTGCTTGCATGTTCCTGGAGTAAGGACGGTGGTCCTCACTAAGCAGTATGAGTTCTTGTGGAAAGGTTGTAAGCAGGACAGAGAAGAAGAATTTAAGATAATATTTCATTTTCTTCCTTTGATGGTATAAAAACATCTTGTCAGAGATGAAAACCTTCTGCCTTCCTCTGTGCTGAGCAGAGCTGCTGCAGAGCCTCCGTAGGCCTCTCTCGGGGAAGCTGCTGTTGTCCATGCCCAGCTCACCCCTCCTTCTCTCGTCCACTCCTCCATCTTCCCTCCCTCTCATCCCTTTCCCCAGGACAGTCTTCTGGATGGAGGAATTCACACTGAGGGCAAACGTTTGGGGAGCCCTTGCTCCGTGGAGGAGGTGGCTGGAGACCTTGGATGGTGGCCACAGCTGCAGGGGGCCTTGCAGGCCCAGTGCAAAGCCCTGGGGCATCGACATAGTTGAGCCCCTCAGTGCCCTCTGGTTTCACACAACCCTTTAGCAAGTGCTGATTATGGTCAGTTCATGGTTCAATTTTCTAACACATGAAGGGACAATGCTCCATCTTGCTGATGGGAAGAGACTCTTTCATATGAGGTACAGAGCTACAATGATGACGTAGGTGTGTTAACCCAGCAGACTGCCAAGTCATAACGCCCCCTGAGCAGACTCAAAGCTAGTCTATGAAAGTGACCTTGTTTTCAAGGGACAGGATTTTTCAACACAGAAGTAAATGGATTAATGGGAGGTAATCGGAGTGCAAAGTGAACATAATTATGTGCAAATTTACAAAAGAAGTAACCCGGGTGGTATCTCCAAGTGTGGTGTTTTAATTTAATACAGGAAATTAGATGCAACCAAAATTTTGGAAGGACGAGATAAACTCAGAAGTCTTTTAGGTACTTGGGAAGTGTAGGAACCACAATAAAGTATCCTAATCAGTGGTGACAATGACCTATAGCACCAAAGCAGTAATTTGTAGAAGTCCTCCCAAAGGCAGGTGCAAACCTGGGCATCTGCCTATGCACCAGTTTGCTTCTTCTGAAGGAAAGTAATGGCTTCTCCCTCCTTGCACCTTCCACATCGTGTTTAGGTGCCTCTCACTGGTAACGTATAAATCGGTGAGCTGGGAAATGTAGTTTACACGTTTCCAGCGCCTGCAACGTAGGGCACAGTTCAGAGGGAAGTGCAAGGACTAAGGATTGATACTGAGCATTTGATACAAGCTTTGCACGACACAGATGTTAGAGGCACTGACTATCCAGTAACAGAAGCTTTTTGAGGGATAGCTTTCCATCCTGGAACCAGACCATTGTCTCAGGACTGTGTCCCATCCCCTTCTGGATTCTTCTCTGTAATGGGACATCCAGAGCCCTCATCCTCCTCCACTGAGCCAGCGCCCCTTTCTAGCTGCCAGCCCTTCCTCAGGTGCACCTGCTGCTGCTCTTGCCCATGTTGTCTCTTCACATCTCCACCTCTGACTCCCCGCAACCCACAACTGTTCTCAGAGAAGGAGAACCCTCTCCCTGAAGAAGGAAAACAAATGTATTCTTCAGGAAAACCCCACTTTCTTCATAAGGAAGAAAGGGATGGTTTCCTGATGCCTCGGGAAGGAGAAAGAATGGCCTGACCTCTTGGATGCAGCCTGGAAGTGCACAGAGCTCCCCTTTCCTCAACTTTGTAGTTCTTCAAATGAACCTTCTTCCTCCCTGCAAGGGGACTCTCTGAATGTGCTCACTGGCCAACTTCTTGTGGTCCTTACAGGTAGACATATATACGGGCATTCACATAATCTAGTTTCCCTTGATGTGAATGACAATCCTATATCATATGTAAATTGATTTTTCTCCTCATTTTATCTATGATGAAATTAAGGATGGAGAAAGAATAAGCCTCTTGCTCCAAGGCACAGGTAGTTTCAGAGGGCATTTGAACCCACCTTTTTTGATTCTTAGGCAATTTCCCTCTCTACCGGACCAGCAAAGACTTATGGGTGGAAGAAAAGATGAAACAATTACAGTTGAACCTCTGTAAGTTGACCACCCAACGGAGTGCAACAAGCTGGCCAATACACGGAGGTGGTGGTGGTCGACGTAAGGAACTAGGCCTGCTGTACTGACACACTCACGTGGTGCATTTCCAGTCTGTGAAAATGTGGTCAACACGAGGAGGTGGTCAATTACGGAGGTTCTACCACATCTAACTTGCTGCTGCCTTCAAAGTGGGCTCACTTGACGAGACTCAGCTGTTCTTTTTTCACTGTCCCCACACCCGCAGTCCCCAGGAACACAGCTAGGCATACCTTTTCAATAAAGAAGAAAGGTCACCCACTGTTAACATAACCCATAATTCAGTATGTGCCTTACTTAGCCCTTCAGCAGTTCATTTTCATGTAATGGAACATAAGAATTGTTCTCACTTGACCCCAGCTAGCCATAGAAAATTGGCAGCTTTTTAATTAATGACTGCTGCTTGTAGTATTGTGTCTTCCAGCTAATTACCCAAAGTGCTTACCTTGTGCTAAGAAGATTACAGGACTTTGCATATTGATGCTCTGGTTAAATATTACTCTTTAGAATAATGATGAATCTAAAGTCGATGACAGATAATTCTACCGAACCACGGTGAAGTCCGTTCCCTCGAGTTAAATGAGTGCTGCCCCTCAGAGCTGCAGTCCTCATCAGAGACGGCTTGGCTGGCACGGTGACCACTGTTTTTCCATTTAACAAGCATGATTAGATCCTTACATGCAGTAACCCTTCAACTTAGGTTCATTTCTATGATGAAAAAAAGATTTAATGTTTTTTAAATTCACTTCATACTTTATTTTTGTCTCCATTAAGACCTTTCAGTAATGAAGGGCCTTATCTTGTTCCAAACAAGAATTAACAGATCATCTTTTTCTGCTATTTAATTGAGACCACTTAGATATGTAGTAACAATTCATGTTGTAATCCTTTAATGTAAATGTTTCAACTGTGACAAGTATTTTGATGGTGAAAAATCTTTAATGAAAGGAAAAGAATTCTATCATTGATGAGGACAATTCTATAGCTTTCTCTTTTTTTCTTTTCTTTTTTTTTTTTAGAGACAGAGTCTCACTTTATCATCCTTGGTAGACTGCTATGGTGTCACAGCTCACAGCCACCTCCAACTCCTGGGCTTAGGCGATTTCTCTTGCCCCAGCATTCCCAAGTAGCTGGGACTACAGACACCTGCCTAATGCCCAGCTATTTTTTTGTTGCAGTTTGGCCGGGGCTGGGTTCAAACCTGCGGTGCCCTACTCACTGAGCCACAGGCACTGCCCAATTCTAATTAACTTTCTTAAACTATACCAGCATTTCATTGGATTTTTCAGATCTTTTTGAAATCACTATTACATAATTTGAGATGTTCATATTTTCTGTTTAATGGGTGTATTTTTTTTAAAGCCTACATTTGATTGCATTTTAGGTTGTGCTCATGTGCATGGGACTAGATCTCTCACCCCAATATACAGTGCACTTTGAGAAATCCATCAATACCCAATATGAATTTTCAAAATGTGTATCAAAGTTGAGTATTTAAATACAAATTGAAGGCATTTTTTCTTGATTTTTATGTTTCCATAAAGTCCTTTACACTAACAAACACATAAGAAGTAATCTTACAATTTACAAAACCAAATTCTTTACAAATGCAATTCACTTAGAAAAGGACATGTGGTACCCACTCAGTGAATGATGACAATGTAGCTGACAAATATCCAATATCCAACTGTGACTAAAACAATAAGAAATCCCCAAAAAGAGTTTTATAAAGTAAGAACACAGAAACACTTTCTTAAAACCCAAAGTGCTTTGGAAAATTAAGCATAAAAAGACAATATGCTCAGGAGAAAAATAGGCAAAGTATGTAAACGGGGCATTTACCAATGGGCAAGTACAAATGGCCAGTACATTCATGAAAAGATGCTCAACAAAACAAACAGAAAATGCCAATCAACAAAAAGGTACAATTTAAAATAAGAACATATAGTATATTGCATTGAAGAAGAGTAGAGATAGGGTACATGTGTGAGGGAAAAATTAACCCCAAGTCAGCACTGATGCAGATAGAATTGGTGCACTTTCAGCAAGCGATTTCGCAATATACTGTTTTAAGATTTTAATCTGCATGGCCTTTGGTGAGAATTCTTCCCAAGAATTAGACCCACAGATTGCCTACCACTGTGTCTCTTCCTCTGCTGATGGGCTGATGGGTAAGTGGAGAGATTCACTGCAGCTTGAATTGCTATTCTCGTAGGGTGGGAGAGATGCAAATTCATATCATCAGAAAATGATTAAATAATGAAAAGCAGAATTTTAAACAACAACAAAATCTTATGTTCACTATGAGCCACACCCCAGTTTATAAACTTCCACACTTTGTGAAGGTGATTCTACCTCATTATCTCCACTCTTCAGGTAAGGAACTGAAATCTTGTATCTAACTCACCTGTTTTTCATAGTGTATTAGTAATCATTGCTGTGTAACAAATTACCCCAAACTTACTGGCCTAAAGTATTATTTCTGTGGGTCAGAAATTCAGATGTGGCTTAGCAGAGTCCTCTGGCTCAGGGTTTCTCCTGAGCAGTCAAGGTGTTGGCCAGGGACACAGCCAGGTCAGAGTTGAACTGGGGAGGGTCTTGTCCCAGACTCACAAGCCCACTCATGAGATTGTTGACAGGATTTAGTTTCTCATGAGCTACAAATAGGAGTCCACCCGCAGTTCCTTCCCATCACAACCTCTCCATTGAGCAGCTCTTGGTATGGCAGTGGAGTCAGGACTCAGAGGAGAGAGAGGACTGGAGGTCACAGTCCTTTACCTGGTACCATGGCTACTTACCTGGTACTTCCCACAGTGTGGGTGCTCAGCAAAAACACTCAACTCTATTCATGTTAAAACAGAGGGGGCTGCTTATATGTGCTTAGAAAAATTACAGGAAGGCTGTAATCCTTTCAGTTGGTAGGATTCGAATCTTGAGGTGAGAAAAAAAACGGAATTTACTTTTTTACCGTTTGGATTTTGTTAATAAAAGTTTCATAGATACACAGATTCTCTCATCCAAAAGTCTCATGTTTTGAACCCAACAGGTAAACTAGCAGATAGCTTTCACCAACTATGGTTTTCAGAATCACTCATTTACTGGCAATCTTCCATTATCAAGCATTTGTTAAAATCTTTTGTGAACTTTCACATGATGAGCTAATTCAAAGGTGTGAGTATTGCAGTTGTATGCTCCCTCTTCCAACTTTACAATCATCTTACATTTCTATTCCTCTTACCTGTAAACCAGGTGTCAGATAGCTATGGGCCAAAGTTAAATTCTACCGACAACCTGTTTTGTAAATAAATTTTTTGAAATACAATCATCCCACTCTATTTATGTATTTCCTATGGCTGCTTTCATGAGTCAGTGGCAGACGTGAATAGTTTTAACAGAACCTGTGTGGCCTAGTAACATATTTACTATCTGGCTCTTCATAGAATAAGATTGGCAATTTATGCCTGAAAATGTTCAATCTTTCTATCCATGAACATAGCATAACTCTCCACATATTTAGGTCTCTATAGTTATTCTCAACAACTTTTATTATTTTCAGTGGGCCATCCTAGGAAATATGTTGTTAAATTTGTTTCTAAATGTTTTACATTTTGATGCAAATGTATTGTCTTTTTAATTTCAATTTCTAATTATTTGTTATCGGTATATATAAATAAAATTGCCTTTGATTTTTGTATATCGTTACTGTATCACATGACTTTACTAAACTCACTTTATCATATGGGAACTTTTTGTTGACTCTTTCTGAGAGTCATAAAGTCTTTTTATGAAGAAAATTGCCATCTGTGAGTAAAGATAGTTAAATTCTTTCTTCTTTATCAATCAGTATTAATTTTATTTCCTTTTCTTATTTTCTTGTTCTTGTTAGAATCTCCATAATAATATTAAATAAAAAGGGTATGACCAGGTATCTGTGTCTCTTTCTTGATCTTTGGTGAAAAATAATTTAGTCTTTCACAATTAAGTATGATGTTAGCTGTTGGTTACGTGTAGAAGCCTTTTATCTTATTTAATTCTGTTCCTAGTTTTTTATGAAATTTTACTATGAATGGATTTTGAATTATGTGAAGTGATTTTTTTTTTCATACCCACTGAAGTGATCGGATCATTTGTCTTTTTGGTCATTTGGTACCGTGAAGTTCATTGCCTAATTTTTGAATTTAAACCAACCTTGCATTCCTGGAGTGAACTTTACTTCGTCATAATATATTACTCTTTTTATATCTTGATAAACCTAATTTGACAATTCTTGATTAAGGATTTTTATGTCTATATTCATTATGGATATTGGTCTGTAGTTCTCTGTTCTACAGGGTCTTGGTCTGATTTTTGGATAAGGATGATGTTAACCTCATGAAATCAGTCATAAAATTTTCCTTTTCTTATAATTTTTGAAAGGGTTTGTGTAAATTATATTATTTATTTCTTAAATATTGGATGGAATTTATTAGTGAAGTTTTTTGAACTTCGAATACTCTTTGTGGAAGGTTTTCAGTCACACATTCAGTATATTTAATAAATATGAGACTACTGAAGTTATCTATTTTTTCTTGAGTATCCTTTGTTTTTTTTCAATACATTTATCTATTTAACCTAAGATATCAAATTTATTGGCACAAAGTTATTCTTAATATTTTTCTATTATCCTTGAAAAATTCAGCTAAGGGCTGTAGTAATAACCTCTTGTGTAATTGTGACTCATGATTCATGCCTTCTCTCTTTCCTGATTGATCAATCTAGCCAGAGGTCTACCTATAATGTTGTTCTTTCCTTTTTTACTGGTTAATATGTGTTTTAATTTTTTATCTTAATAGATTTAGGGAGTACACATGATTTTTTGTTACATGGATGAATTATATAGTGATTAAATCAGGGATTTTAGTACACCTGTCACCCAATGGTGTACGTGGTACCTGATCAGGAATTTCACATTCTCCACTCCCTTTCTTCTCTCCCCACTTCTAAGCATCCATTGTCCACTATATCACTCTAAATGGCCATGTACACCTATTTGTCACTTATAAGCTGGAACATGCAGTATTTGTCTTTCCATTCCTGGAATACTTCACTTAGTGGCTTCCAATTCCATCTGTTGAGATGGATAAAGGCCTTCAGTTCCATCAACTGAAATAATGGATGGAATATTTCATCCACTGAAATGTCTACAAAAGACCTTACTTCATCTTTTATGGCTGAGTAGTACTCCACTATATATATGTATGAGCCACATGTTCTTTATCCGGTCATCAGTTGATGGGCACTTAGATGGATCGCATATCTTTGCAGCTGTAAATTGCATTATGGTACTCATATGAGTTCATGTGTCTTTTGCTACAATAACTTCTTTTCCTTTGGATAGATACCCAGTAGTAGGAATGTTGGATCAAATGGCAGGTTTACTTTTAGCTCTTTGAGACATCTCCACACTGTTTTCCACAGAGATTGTACTAATTCACATTCCCACCAACAGTGCAAGTGTTTCCTTTTGACCACATCTGTGCCAACAGCTATTTTTTTTTTTTGCTTTTTAACTTCCATTCTGGGGGGGGTAAGGTGATGTCTCATTGTAGGCTTTAATTTGCATTTCATGAATGATTAGTGTTCTTGAACATTTTTTCATATGTTCGTTGGACAATTTGTACATCTTCTTTTGAAAAATGTCTGTTCTGTTCCCACCTTGACTGGAATGTGAGCACACTTAGAAGAGAAATTGGCACACTGCCATTCTCTTTGTAGCCTCAGACGTGTGCAGTGAACAAGGGCTCCAAGTGTCCCCAGAGACTCCTTGTTTATATTCACACGGAGTGCCCGGGATACAAGGATTCTGTTTCGTACCAAGAGAGATATCTGCTTTTGTGGGTGTTCTACTTAATTCCTTTGAATAATTTATCAGCTACTTAACACTCATCAAATTTGGCTTTTTATGTAGAAACTGTAAGCTCTTCTACTTTTATCTCACAGTTTGAGATACTGTTATTAAAAATAAATGTGTTTTTCCCTAAATAAGAATTTCAAACTTGGAGGAAAGAGAGAGAACCCTGCCGTGTCCCAACCACCCTGTGTGATATGTGTTAGGCACCCCTTGCTTCTCTTCATCAGTCTGCTGAACTTGAGCTTGTATCTTCTCCATATTTATTCATGTTTGCATCACCCTTCCTCTCCTCCTTTACTCTATCCCAGGTGCTGGGGTCCCCCAGTTCCAGCCAATCGCCCTGAATGGCCGGATCCAGGTGCTCAGCAATGGGTCGCTGCTGATCAAGCATGTGGTGGAAGAAGACAGTGGCTACTATCTCTGCAAGGTCAGCAACGATGTGGGCGCAGACGTCAGCAAGTCCATGTACCTCACGGTTAAAAGTAAGGAAGAAGAAATGCTTGCATTTGCTTCGTTTTACCTAAGTCTTTGGGGGCTTAGATTTTGCCACTGTCTCCATGCACACATGTTGGGGGGTAGGTGGGACAAAGCAAAACAAGACCAGTGGTTTGCCATGGCTGGCTTTTGAAGTTTTGCTATTCCAGAAACAGGGTTGAAGAGTAAAAGTCCATGGTAAAACTCCAGCCAGCTGTCAACAGCGTGCCCAGGGCCTTTGTGCCTAAAGCATGAAGCCGCATTGTTCTCCCCTCACCGTTGTCACAGCCCTTGGCTCTGGGGACCCCAGCAGATGAGCAGGACTCTGTCTTTAGCACCCACATTTATACCTTGTCAAGTTTACTGTGGAAAAGCCCAATACATGGTCTCAAATGTGTTCTTTCCAAAAGCATTCTTTGAGCATTTTATTAATTGGAAGCTGGCTCATCTATGGGTGTCCTTTTAAGGTTCTGGGAAAATCAAATGATTGGAAACCTTATTGGAAAACAACTCTGAGACAGAAATGCATAGCACCAGGCTTAGGTCTCTACAATGCTGTCCCAGTTTATGGGAAAATGTCCCTTACAAGAAAATGTTTTTCCTACTTTGGTAACTGTCACCAAGGAAAGGACATAAAGTGAACCAACTCTTACTGAATCCTGCATATTAACAAATGACAGTGTATCTAGTTTACAGTGAACAGCTCATATCCACTTATGTAATTTTCTGTTGGAAATACTGTGATTTATTCCTGATGATGAGGCTTTTTTAACACTTCCTCTGTGTTGAATTTTAATTATGCTAGTAATAGTCTGGACAGACTTTCACTGTATCATTCATTTGGAGGAGTGGATCTAAAGGTGAATTTCAGTGAGGTGTGAATGTTTGTATGTGTGTGTTTGTGTTTCTGTGTGTGGTATTTAATGGCTAGCTACACAGACTAGGATGCATCATAATTCACTAACACTTTATTGTAGGTAATTATTTCCAACATAACAGTACAAATATTAAAGCATTTATTTGCTAAACTACGTTACTCAAATATATGTTTTGCACATATTCGGTACACAACTTTGGGCTTCAAAAAATGCTTTGGAGGAACCAATATGCAAAAATATGATAGTAAAAAAAAAAAAATCTGATAGTAAATGGTGATATCATTTAAATCCAAAGCTAAAATGGTAATATTTAATACAATAGTAAGAAACCTGAACACTGAGGACCAGCGTTGACCAAAGTGGGTTTGTCCTTCCCCACCAAAAGAAATGTTTTGCAGCTGTTTTAATTTATTTTATTTTATCTTATTTGATTTGATTTTGTTTTGTTTCATTTTAAGATAGGATTTTGCTCTGTTACCCATGGTGAAGTATAGGGGTGTGATCACAGCTCACTCCAGCCATGAATTCTTGGGATCAAGAGATCCTTCCGCCTCAGCATCCCTAACAGCTGAGACTAGAGGCTCCACAGCCAGGCGTGGCTAACTTGTAACTTTTTTTTTTTTTAAAGAGAGGTAGGGCCTTGCTATGTTAATAGCCCAGGCTGATGTCAGACTCCTGGCTTCAAGTGATCCTCCCTTTTCAACCTCCCAAAATGCTAGGGTGTAAGTCATTTTTTCAGGCCATACATTTTAAATTTATGAGACATTTTTTTATTCCACAAATACTTACCTAAGACCTGAGATATGCAAGGCCCCATCAAGGTGGTAAATACAATCAAGCATGGATCTTATCCTTGTGAATGAAAGAGCTTACTTTTTGGAAAGGGTGATAAGAAGAAAGAAGACAGAGGCTACTGATCATGACACAAAGTGAGGAATAGTACTCACTCTATCTGTGATTTCCAGAGGAGGGGGAACTGTCACCTCAATGGGGTAAGAAAAGTTGCATGGAAAACAGTCCTAAAGAATGTGTAGCATTCTAAAATGCAGAAATTGAGGACCCTCCCACTGCCCCTCTCTCCATACCTTGGCGCCAGGTGCTGGCAGTGGGGCCTAGGGGCAGAGCTAAGATGACCTGGCCCCTGCCCCACGGAGCTCTTTCTCTGGGGACAAGCGGGCACATGCGTGCAACCGTGTGTAGAGATACACGCGCTGGGTTGGAGCGCAGCCCACAGACTGCGGAGGAGGGCCATCAGTGACCGTGTGCAGTGGACGGAATGTCTACACCCCTCAAAGTTCGCAGGTTGAAATCCTAGCCCCCAGGGTGATGGCGTTGGGAGCTGGGGCTTTGGAAGGTGATTAGCCAGGCATCAAGATCATGCCTGATCACCAGGCATGCCACCCTCAGGGATGACATAGGCCCCTATGAAGGGACCTCCAGAGAGCATTCACACCCTCTTTCCGAGCTGTGAGGACACGTGGGACGGTGGTTGCAGTTTGCAGTCAGGGAGAAGACCCTCATCAGAACCTGACTGCGCTGGCACCTTGATTTTGGACTTTCAGGCCCAGATCTATGAAAAATAAATGTCTGTTGCTGATAAGCCACCAGTTTACGGTAATTTGCTATAGCTGTCCAAGCCACTAATAAACTATACATTGAGTGCCGTAGCATCTGACATCCGTCTTAAATGATGCCACGTGGGGTTGTTAGGCGAGGAATGGGTGTTCCAGGGAGGGGAAGCAGAGAGAGCAGAAAAGGAAACCGGAGGACCAAGGTGGGAGGCAGCTCTCTGGACACTGAGCGCTCGGAGAAGGTTCAGGAGGGAAACATTTAAAAGGAATGTACTTCTGGGAGAAAGGACTCCTAGATTCCCAAACCACTGCAAACTACTGGGGGAGAGATGTCTTTAACAAGCTAATTTTAGCAGTTCTTCATAACCCATGGCTGGTTTTACAAACCATTTCAGCTTCAAGCTTTTGGTATTTAAAATTCTTCAAAATTGTACTTTTCCACTAAAATCGGACTATTTTACTACAAAGTAAAAAATAAGGCAGAGGAATAGAAGCGTGAGGATGTCGTGTACATAGTGAAAGTGTCTGTTGCTCAAATGACATCATATAAAAGGCAACCCCAACGTGGGGCGCTCTGCTGCCCTTTGTGCGTCGGTGGGAGCAGGCTACTGACTGTGTGAGGCGAGACGCCTGCAGTTGTTCCCATGGCAGGAGAAACTCCGCCGCTGGTGGGAAGCAGTTTTACGGAGAAAACAGGAGGGCGCAGGAGCGGGCGGCGTCGGCTTGGTCTCCATGGGGCTTCTGCTCAGAGCTGCCGTCCGCTCTCCGCCGGGCAGTCCCCAGTCTGTGCACAGGTGACCACTGTGCCGGGCACGCAGCGAGGGAGCTCTCGGGTTCTGCCTTATGAGTGTTCGCCAGGCTTACATCAGGCAAGATTCTTAATATTTTCTTTTTCTTTCTAGAGAAAATAGAAAGGAGACATGGAAATGTGGACACATATGTGCACACACAGCACAAAGAGCCCGCATTCTTTCCAGGTGGGGGAGAGAAGAGAAAGGGCCACCCCCTGCCTCGCTGTCCTTTACTTTAATGTCTTACCATGGCCCTAACAAGCCCATGTGCTCAGTCCCCCTCACACAGAGCACAGCACAGGAACAGTGAAAAGCCGCCAAGGATGAACTAGAGTCACCTGTTCAGGACCACAGTGACGGCAACAGCCCCACACCCAGCCCCCCCTGGGGAAAGCACTGCAGAGGAGAGGGGCGAAGACTCGTCTCTCCTGCAAGTGGATGACAACAGTCGTTTACACAATGAAGAATTGCTCCATACAGCTGAGATTTAGTACACAAAAATGATAAGAAGTCTACTTGGAAGGGGCAACCACTCTTTTCACGACTTTTTTTTTTTTTTTTTGAGACAGTTTCCCTATGCTGCCCTCAGTAGAGTGCTGTAGCATCACAGCTCACGGCAACCTCAAACGCCTGGACTTAAGCAATTCTCTTGCCTCAGCCTCCCAAGTAGCTAGGACTATAGGCGCCTACCACAATGCCTGGTTATTTTTCTTTTTTCTTGGTTGTCCTGGGCTGGGTTCAAACCCACCAGCCTCGATGCATTGGCCGGCACTGTAACCAGTGTGCTAGAGGTGCCGAGCCTATTTTCATGACTTTTAAGGAGTAACAGCCAAAGGAAAATTCTGTTGGGGGAAAATGAGGCTTCAGAGTTGGGGAAGGGGGTCATGGACAAGAGGAGGTGGGTGAGGAGGGGGAGGAGAGTGAGGACTCCAGGGGGTGTTGCAGAAGCTCTGGGATTGTACCCTGGGCTCTTTTTCCAGATCCACCACTTCTAAATGATGTGACTTTGGATAAATTGCTTCATCTTTCTGGGCCTGTAAAATAGAAACATCTATGCAAACTTCACAGGGTTGTCTTGGAAATCGCATGAGGTACCATGTGTGAAAACCACTGGGAAGTGTGAAGGCCTCTGCCTGGGTGCTCCAACACGTATGGATAGTACAGGATTCTGTTGAGAAAACATATCGATGCTGTGCACAGGAGCATTTCCAGGAAGATCTTCTGGGAAAGAAACTCAGAAGGCTGCAGGATAGGAAGAAGGAAGAAGCAGGACTTCCAAGACCCACCGGGCCGTATCTTCAACCTCATGTAGTGTTGATCCATAGCCCAGCCCTGGAGTGGTGCATTGGCAAGCCCTGGTAGCCGGTGTTTTCTGCCTAACCCTGGTATTTTAGAAATATTCAGTGAAGTGGGGGATTTCAAACTGAAAAGAAAAATTAGATAGAAAGGAAATTCCACTGCTTTAAATAAACATAGTAAGTATACTCCCTGTTCTAGAAGTCATTAAAAAATGGGCTGCAAATGTGTATTTCTAGATTCAATAGGAGAGAATTTGCTCTCCAACCCCATGTTGTCAGGAGGCTAAGCTGCTTGGCTGGGGAACCTGGACTTGCAGGATTATTAGTGCTGGGTCTTAAACATGTTTCAAAGGCCCAAATTCTCCCAACAGAACCTGCTGGTGGGCCTCACAGAGGGACACTGGGCCCCCACTGAGGCTGAATCTCCTATCTGGGAAGCATTCTCACTGCTTTCGAACCCTCCCCCCAATAAAGCATTCTAACAGAAAATCCTCGCCACACACAGTCCTGAGGAGCTGCACACAGAGGCGTGCAAACACAAGACCACCAGGGCACCAACACCCCCTACACCTCAATCTGTGCAGATCCTTCCAGCTGGGGTGGTGTTCCTGCCTCTGAGTCCACACTGTCTTCTCAATTCAAGTTTATCTTTTACCAAAAACTGTCCCAGGGATAGGGGATTGAACCTTAGGTGATGCCTAGAGCCTTGGCAGAAAGGCAGGGAGCAGGCGCTGCTCACCATCAAATTTGGCCTCTGGGTCTGGAGAAGCCGCACCACACCTTAGGATGGGCCTCTTCCCCCATAAGGGACTGTTTGATGTCTGGGAAATGGGACCTTTTATGCTAAGGAAATAGGGGTCCGACATCCACTGGACCTGTTCTTCCCAGGTGCCAGAGTTGCACCCCCCACCCCCCAGCTTTCTGCACCGGCTGATGTGGAGCGTGTGTTTCTGGGAGCACCGACTGCGGCTCAGGACCACTCTGCATAGCGTGTGTTTCTGGGAGCGCCGACTGCGGCTCAGGACCACAGCAGCTCCTCCTTTGTCTGCTGCTCTGCATAGGTTCTTTCTGATCGCTGCACGCAGCTGAAAAGAGCATCGCTTATCAATCAGGCGCAGGCGCTTCCCCGGAGACTCAGTGGCTCTTGGAGTCTAATGAAGCCCCGGCTCCCAGGGCCAACCCATGGGCTCCAGTCCTGTTTAGGTCCTGCAGCCCCAGCCCCTCGCACTGCAGCCGGCGGGTCTCTGAGTGTGCACACACGTGGGCATATGCGTGCATGCACCAGCTCACTCAGCTTTCTATCTCGGGGTCCTCCGGGTCCTGGCTCTTTCTGGGCTGATCTCCACAGTGTGACTCAACCTTTTTAAAATTCATCGGTATAAGGCACAGGTGGTTTTTGTTTCCATGATGAATTGTATAGTGCTGAAGGCTGGGCTTTGGGTGTGCCCATCACCCCCAGTAGTGCACGTTGTACCCAGGAGGTGATTTCTTAACTCCCGCCTTCCTCCCTTCCCTGCTCTGAGTCTCCACTGTCCACAAGACGTCTCCACATGGCCCCGGGTCCCTTAGCAACCTCAGGCCACTCCGAAGCCTTTGCCATGGCCAGGGCCAGGATGTTGGGCTTGACATACAAAAGCCCCTCTCCTTCCCCTCACAAGGGTCTTCATGTCTGACTGGATATTCCATCAACCTCGGTAACTTTCTGCCCCCACCTCTGCCACCAAGACCACAGATCTTGTCCTAACAGCAACTAGCTGAAGCAAAATCTTTTTCTCGTCCCTGCCGTGGCTCTGGGATACCTCTAGGAGGGGACGGCACAGCCCCAAGCTGCCCCCAGAGCAGCTGTGCTGGCCTCAGTCAGTCCCAGTGACGTTTCCCGGGTTCCCCGTGGCTGCTGTGACAGGTCGCCCTTTATTCTAAGAACAAAGATGCAGGCTTGTTTGTCCTTTGTTTTGCTTTCATGGAGTAAAGGAAAGGAAGATTTGAAACTATAACATTATGAAATTGCATTTACGGAATTTGTAAAATGAGGTTAATACAGCAAGAGGCTATTTGTTGCCGCTCCATTTGACTTCCCCACACCCCAGTGTTGAGGGTGGAATCGCATCCCCACCTGCCAAATTTATATGCTGAATTTCTAACCACCAGCACCTCCCTTTGTGACCGTATTTGGGAATAGCACCCCTTCAGACGTCACGAGTTGTTACCATGAGGTTTTACAGAGGTAGGCTGGGCCCCTAACCCTGTATGGCAAATGTGGATGCCGACACAAATGAGGGGACATGTCCAGGGGGGACAGAGACAGAGCCTGGAGTTGTGCCCGAGACGCTGGGTGAGGCGAGGAGGTTTCTCCCCTAGAAGCCTCAGAGGGACTGCGGCAGGCCCCAGAACTGCACCAGGGGAACTTTCTGTTGCGGTAAGCTCCCTGGTTTGTGTACGTTGTTCTGGCAGCCCCCAAACATGGATATGCTCTGGGATAGCAGGGGGACCATGAACAAGATCACCCCCTTAAGCAGGTAAATCCTAATCCATTCAGGGGTGTCCAAACTCATTTGTCTACCACGCATGAAATACACAAATGCTAACGAAAGCTGATGATCCCAGAAGAGACCCATGCGTACTTTCCGTGATGTGACACCACAGATGAGCAAAGCCGTCCTCAGACAATCCATATGTGGCCCGCAGACGACACATGGGACATGCCTGCGTGAGAGCCCAAGTCTGAACCCATCCAAGGCAGCCCATTACCTTTGGTTCAAGGATGGGCAGCCAGGTTCTGGGCAATGAAATATTAGAACAGATCTTCTAAGAAACTTCTGGAGCAGGTGTTCTTCTTAATAGGAGCCTCTGCAAACGAGGCTCATCTTATTTAATTCTTGATCCTATGGTGCCTGACAGTGGCACCTGATCTGTGGCAACTATTGGGGCATCATCTGCCATATAAAACCAATGCAGAGAGGATGGAGGGTTAAGAAATCAAAGTAGTAAAGGGGTGTGCCTGCTGTGGCCTCTGGAAGCCTCCTCTGAAGCTGCAGTCAAATGAGATGGCCTGTTCGGTGCCTTTGCCGTCCAGGCCAGTGTGATCAGGCGCCCCCCTTCCCATGCAGCTGGAGGCATCAGGACTGATATAAGTGCAGAGACAACATCATCACCAATGCAAGGAACTGAATTCCTTCTGCTCCCACTGGAATTCAGGCTGAAATAAACAGCTCTGAGGGAAGGGGGAGTTTCCCCTGGGTTGAGAAACTATGGAAATTATAGTGCGTGGTGCATCGGGGTGGGAGAAGGACAGGACTGAAGGGGACAGCTGATGGCAACACTTGGACCTCAGGTGCATTTGGTGCCTTGAAGTAGGGAGGCCTGTCCCTGCGGAGGGAGAATGGCAAATTCAAACAGCTTTAAAAAATGCTACTGGGGTGGGATCTGGGAGGTGGCAGCTGAAAGCAATATGCATCAGTCCCAAAGGAAGCAGCTGCGCAAAATAAAGGCATGGACATTGAGGCGGGAGGCCAACAGGTTGGAGTTATTCTGCTGGGCTGAGCACCACGCCCACCCTGGATGTCCTCACGGGAAAGAAATAGCTACAGTGAGATTGCCCACTTGGAAGTCTGAGGGGGTGACATTAGGAAGTAGCCCTTCATTCCTCCATCACATATTGGACACCTACCATGTATTAAAGCACCTACCATGTTCGCAAGGTTTTCTTTGGGACATATAAAAATGCCAGTCTTCATAATCTCCGCCTTCAAGTATCCTACAGTAGAACAAGCCTGACAGGAGACTCACGAATTGTAACTGTGAGAAGTCCCAGCCAAAGGCCACGGAGAACAAAGGAGAAATGAAGAACAGCTGGAAGAACAGAAAAGTCTCATGAGCTTCTTGAGGAGAGACCATGGCCATTTTTGCCCGAGCTGCACAATTCCAGCCATTGCTGAGATGGCTTCAATCGCCTGTAGGTGACGCCAGCCAGTCCCAGATTTGGAGTCACAGCCATGTGGCTCAATCTACATCTCCCTCGACTATCTAAGTCTTAAATGTTATAATCTTACGACAGGGGGATCCCGGGATTCCAGGTGACAGGACCGAAAATCCCTTGCTCTGTCCCCTTCTAAGTAGCCAAGTCCTCGTTTCCTAACTTGCCTGAACTTGAATTTTACTTCCCATAAAATGACAATAAACACAACACACACTCCAAAAAAAAAAAAAAAAAACAAAATGCTACTGGGGCGGTACTTCTCCAAAGGAAAATGTGAATTTTCCACTTGTCTTATCCTCTTTCTCCTCCTTTCTGTTTTGAAGCTCCTTTCTATCCAGCAGATGAGAAGTTATTTTTTTCCAGTTTGGGGAAATCTCAGCTATTTCGACATTTCTCCAATGATTTAGGGTCCTTCCTTTTCCTCAGCCTTCTTGCGTGGGTGATGGCGTCAGCGTTCCTGGGTCAGCTGTCACCCTCCGCGCTGTCCTCCGCTGACATGCCTGCCTTCCCTCTGGTCCTTGGGCATGGGGTCACCGCCTCGCTGCCCATGGAGCACCCTCCGTGTTTCCCAGCAGGCCTGGGTCAGACCTGTGCACTGTCCCTTCCGTAGGACTCCCTGAGCGCCCCTAGTTCAAGGGCCGTTTTAGACCCTGCATTTGCAGAACAAGACCAAATGTTAGCTCACCATTGCTCCCTGAGGACACAAAGACAGGATGTCACATAACACCCAGCAGAGCACAGAGAAGCCGGGAGGTGTGCCGGTGTCTCTGGAGAGCGTTCTAGACAGCGGAGCAGCAAATGCCAGGTTACCTCTGGGATAGCAAGGAGACCACCTGCTGGGAACGTGCATTTATGTGTGCGTATGTTTGTGTGTGTACATATATATATATGTGTATACATGCACACAATTCATGTTTTTCTTTCTTTCTTTCTTTCTTTTTTTGAGACAGTGTCTCACTATGTCACCCTCAGTAGAGTGCTGTGGCGTCCCAGCTCACAGCAACCTCCAACTCCTGGGCTGAAACAATTCTCTTGCCTCAGCCTCCCAAGTAGCTGGGTCTACAGGCACCTTCCACAAAGCCTGGCTACTTTTTTGCTGCAGTGGTCATTGTTTCTTTGCTGGCCCAGGCCAGGTTCGAACCTGCCAACCTCGGTGCATGTGGCCGGCACCGTAACCACTGTGCTATGGGTGCAGAGCCACAGTTCATAATGGAATGGGCTGCACAGGGACATTTGGGTCAGAGGTGGACCACATACAACAGTGATTGTGTCAGATGGTAATGGAACAGCAAAGTTCCTATGGCCTGGTGACATAGCCACCCTAAGGTCGTAGCATACTGCAGCCCCGACTTGTTTGTGGTGATGCCGGTATAATAAACCTGCCGCACCACCTGCTGCAGGAGCCGAGCACCTGTGCTCAGGTACAGCACATGATACTTGAGAATACAGGCACCCCAAGAGGCCCCTATGGTCTCCATATATAGGGAAAGTGGAAAATTATAGGTAAATATATCTTTATTTGCAAAATATTCATTACAGAATTTTACAACATGTTGTCTATGTGTTGGCTACCTTTGTGTGAAATTTTATAATGAAAATTTTATAAATAAAGGCCCATTTAACTGCAGTTCCCATTTTCCCTGTACACAGTGGCTTTCGGGCGACTCTGGGGACATCATGTAATAATAAATGACTATGATATGAGCTTATTTATTTACTGTATTTTATACGTTATATTCTTATTTCAGCCTGTAATCCTTCCACTTACCCCCCAGAAAAGAAGTTGGCTGTAAAACAGCCTCAGCAGGTCCTTCGGGAGGTCTTCCAGCAGAAGGCCTTGTGATGGGGGAGGAGAGACGGCTCCGTGCCTGTTGCTGCCCTGAAGATCTTCCGGCAGGACAGCATGTGGAGGGGGAGACAGGGACAGGGACAGGCCCAGGCTGATGTGCGTGTTTGTATCTGAGGTTTCTTCAAAAGAGTTTTAAATGAGAGGAAAAAAAGGTAATAGAAAAAAGGTTGTGGAATAAGGACTTAAAGAAAATATTTTTTCATACCTGTAAAATATATTTTTTAAGCTAATGACTATTGTAAAAGAGTCAAAAAGTTTAAGAAATGAAAAAGTTTATAAGCTGTAAAAGTTACAGTAAGCTGAGGTTAATTTATTATTGAAGGAAGAAAAATATTTTCTTATAAATTTGTTGTAGCTTAAGAGTGCAGTGTTGACAAAGTCTGCAGCAGTTGGTGCAATATACATTCAAGTGTGGGTTTCTTTTTCATAAAATGACTTCTTTTTCTTTGAGTAAATGCCCACTGGTGGGATTACTGGATCAAATGATAGGTCTACTTTGAGATCTTTGAAGAATTTCCATACTGTTTTCCATAGAGGTTGTTATTAATTTATAGTCCCACCAATAGCGTCTAAGTGTTCCTTTCTCTATCTATGCCGTGTCTATTATTTTGGGACGTTCTAACAGGAGTAAGGCGTATCTCATTGTGTTTTTGATTTGCATTTCCCTGGTGATTAGTGATGTTCAGCATTTTTCATATGCTTTTTGCCTGCATGTCTGTCTTCTTTTGGAAATCTTCTGTTCCCGTCTATTGCCCACTTTTTAATGGTTTTTTTTCCTTGCTCATTTGCTTGAGTTTTTTGTACATTCTTATTATCCACTTATGGAATCTATAGATTGTGAATATTTTCATCCATTCTGTAGGCTGTCTATCTGTTTTATTGATTATCTCCTTAGCCATGCAGAAGCCTTTTAATTTAATCAAGATACATTTATTTTCATTGTTGCCGTAATGACCATTGAGGGGTTAGTCATAAATTCTTTGCCTAGGCTGATATCTAGAAGAGTTGTTTGTACATTTTCTTCTGGAATTCTTATAGTTTCATGTTTTGCATTTAAGTTCTTGATCCATCTTTAATTAATTTTTATGAGTGGTAAGAGACATGGATCCTGTTTCATTCTGCTGCATGTGGCTATTTAATTTCCCTGGAACCACTTATTGAATTGGGGCTTCTTTTCTTTCCCCTAGTGGTTGTTTTCTGCCTTTTCAATGATCAATTGGCCGTATGCGAAAGGCTTTATAGCTGGGTTCTCTGTTCTGTTCCATTGGTGTATGTCTCTGTCCATGATGTCTTTTTTTTTTTTTTTCTGTAGTTTTTGGCCAGGGCTGGGTTTGAACCTGCCACCTCCAGTATATGGGGCTGGCTCCCTGCTCCACTAAGCCACAGGCACCACCCTGTCCATGATGTTTTGGTTACTGTATCCCTATAGTTTGAAGTCTGATAATGTTTTTGTTTAAGATTTCTTTGCCTATTCAGGCTCCTTTTGGGTTCCATAAAAAGCATAGAATTATTTTTTTAAGCTTATAAAATATGAGATTGTTATTTTTATTTTATTGTTGGGTTTCATTGAGGGTACAAGAAACCAGTCTACACTGATTGCATTTGTTAGGTCACGTTCCTCTTACAACCGTGTTTTGCCACCTAAAGGTGTGTCACACACTGAGACCCCCATCCCCTCCCTCCTTCCCTCTCCCTGCTCTTCCTTCTCCCACCCCCTCCCTTTTTCCTTCTCTCTGTTTTTCCTTCTCCCACCCACTCCCTCCTTCCCTCTCTCTGCTCTTCCTTGCTCTCACCCCCCCTCTTCTCCCTCTCTCTGTTCTCCCCTTCCCCCACCTCCCATCCCAACATGTACTAGGTCATTAATTGTCCTCATATGAGAATTGAAGACATAGGATTCATGCTCCTCCATTCTTGCGATGCTTTATTAAGAGTAATATGTTCCACTTCCATCCAGGTTAATACAAAGATTGGTATTTTGATGTATATTCCATTTAATCTGTAAATCACTTTTGATAGTGTAGACATTTTAAAAATGTTGAGTCTACCAATTCATGAGCATGATTTTATTTTCCATTTTTTTGTGTTATCTCCAATTTCTTCCCTCGGTATTGCATAGTTCTCTTGTAGAGATCTTTCACCTCCTCAGTTAAGTATGTTCTTAGGTATTTTATTTTCTTTGTTGTTATTGTGAATGGTATTGATTCATTAATTTAACTCTAAGTTTGATTGATATTGATGTATAGAAATGTTACTGATTTGTGTACATTGATTTTATAACCTAAGACTTTGCTGAATTTTCATCAATTCTAGGGGTCTCTTGGAGGAATCTTTGAATTTTCTAAATACGAGAGAATATCATCAGCAAGAAGTGATGAGTTGACTTTCTTTTCCCCAATTTAGATACACTTCATTTCTTTCTTTTTCCTGATTGCTCTGAGTAGAATTTTTTGCACTGTGTTGAAGAGAAATGGTGGCGATGGACGGCCTTGACTTACTCAGCTTCCTAGTGGGAATGCTTTTAACTTCTCCCCCTTAAGTATGATGTGAGCTGTGCGTCTGACACATATGACTTTTATAAGTTTGAGGTACATTCCTTCTATGCCTGGTTTGTTGAAGGTTTTTATTATGAAAGGGTGCTGAAATTTGGTGAATGCTTTTTCTCCATCTATTGAGGTGATCATATGGTCTTTATTTTCACTTCTATTCATGTGTGAATCACATTTTTTATTTGTATATGTTGAATCTTCCTTGCATCCCTGGGATGAACCCCACTTGGTCAAGGTGCTTTAATTATTTATTTATTCATTTATTTATTTTGATATGCTCTTGAATTCGGTTTGCTATTATTTTATTAATAATAAAATAATTTTAGTATTTAGTAATTTTAGTATTTTATTAATGATTTTTACATCTATATTTATAAGGGATATTAGTCTGTAACTTTCTCTTGTTTTGTCTTTTCCTGAGTTTAGTATCAAGGTGATACTGGCTTCATAGAATGAGTTGGGGAGGATTCCCTCCTTCTTGATGTTATGGAATAATTTCTTCTTTATAGTGACCAAATCTTTGTAGGTCTAGTAAAATCCTGCTGTGATTTTACTGGCCCAGGGCTTTGTGTTGTTCAAAGATGTTTTTGTTACTGCTTCGATCTCCCTCTCACTGTTGGTCTGTACAGGAGTTCTACATCTTCCTGATTGAGTCTTGAGAGGTTCTGGGTGTTCAGGACTTTTTTCATTTCCTTTACATTTATGAGTTTATGTGCACAAAGATTTTCGTAGGATTTACAGAGGACAGACTATTCTAACAATGGAGTGTCTGCCAAAGAAGGAAGATAGGATCTTAATTAGTGGAAGCCGCTGCACTCACTCTCTGAGTGCTTGTGTATACCCTTGTAATAATATTTTTTAAAATTTCCCATGTGTTTAATGGTTTAATTAATTGTATGTTATAATATGTTAAAATTTCCGTGGTTTAATCAATTATACCTTTATAATATGTTAAAATTTTGATAGGGGAAGATCTGCCTCTCTGCAGCTTTCCCCTTTACTGTGATTTAAAATTCTCCTTTCTCTGCTCACATGTTTTATATATCCAGATAAACATGATTTAGTCTATTTCAAAAACAGCTATTGGGGTACTGACTAAAGTTTAATTTAATGTATAGAGGAAGTTAGGATGGGTGACTCTGTTCTTTATCGTTTTGAGCCATCACTTTCAGAAACATAAACTTTTCCCCTTGTCGCTTACTCTTCTTGTATGTCCCTAAATGAAGAGGTGGTTTTTTCCATTTGGGACTTCAGATATATTAATTTTTTCCCACAAAGTTTTAACTTCATATGTCACTTAAAAATATGTGTATTTTGCCTTTCCCTTTTATTTGTATAACCTAAGCCTAAGCTCTTAATAGTTCAATACTCCTGGACTCTTAATTATATTTGGATGTTTTTATAACATTAATAGCCTAATGGTGAGATTACCATCAGTAAGAAGACACCAAGATATGTGCAGATCAGTTTCAACAGGGGTTGCCAGGTTCTTTCATTCATTCGGGGACATGTGCTACGTTCCTACTGTGTGGCAAACAGTCTGCCAAGCACAGAGCTGGGATTCCCAAATCACTGCCTTCCTACCTGATTTGTGTCAGTGCCCTCCAGCCAAAGCCCACCAGCCGTGCACGTTTAGGGTAAGAAGTTGGGTTGTTTCTTATTGTGAGTTGGGACACACACCGTAAATAGCAGTGTGGTGCTTCCAGAAAGTGTGGGAAAGAAAGTAGTATACACTTGGACATCTGCGAGGTGACCTGGGGAAGGTTCCAGGAAGCAGAGCCCAGCTCCGGAGTGGATGCTGTCGCAAAGTGGGAGTAATCTATGACCGGGTATCGTCTTGGTTTCTTTCCTATTGCTCTAACTGAATACCTGAGACTGGGGGATTTATAAAGAAAAGTGCTTTATTTCTTACCATTCTGAGTCGTGGGTAGTCTAAGTTTGAGGGGTTGCATGGGGTGAGGTCCATCTTGCCAGTGGAGACTCTGCACATTCTCTGCACAGAACTTCACAAGATAAGGGGGATGGCCTCATTTAAACTTAATTATTTCCCCCAAAGCCCCACCTCTCACGTACCCTAGTTGGATTCCCAGCCTCTCAGTACTGTTATAGTTGGGGTTACATTTCCACATGAGTTTCAGAAGGGGCAAACACTCAAACGATAGCAGATGTCTTAGTAAATTTTATCCATAAAGTGGAGGAATGAGGCCAGGCTGAAGCTGGGTGGGAAGTGAAGAAACTGGTCGCTTATGTTGGCCAGGGGAGCAGGTGTTTGGACATTTTTGTGGTTTCTTTGGACAAAGTTAATGCTATTGTCTGTGGTAAGACTGGTAATTGATAGAACTCGTTTTTGTCTTGATTTGTCTTGGTTGCTGTGGTCTTATCTGGGGTCGGTGTTTGTGAAATCACTTACATTCAGCAAGAGGACACCAAGGCCGGGCGAGAGTCAGGGATGTCAGAAGCTGCTTTCCTCACTCCAGTTTCATTCTTACCACAGCATGAATTTTAACACAATTCATCTTGAAAAGGATTCAGAACACAGTTTTATTTGTCTTTAACTTAAAGAGAGTAATTATACATCAATGCTGCCCTCAAAGGCCACGAGGCCAGTTCTATTGCCGGCTCAGCTGAAACAAGCTTCTGAGTCGTCTGATCTTCCATGAACCTTGTGAGCAGGTGCATGGAGAGAAGCTCATGGGCAGGTGATGCCTGGTGATTTCCCTCTGGTCATTTGTTCTTCGTAGAGGGCTGTGATGCTCACTTTTCTCTTGAGGACTCCCAGGTGTGACCCTCTGCAGGGATGATCTGAACTACTCATGTTAGGACACATGCCAAGACAGTAGCCTCAGAGCAGTCACTGGTGAATGTTTTTAAGGCTATAGCCTGTCATGGCAGGTGCTGTGGACACCAGGCCAGTGACCAGCAATCTGCTCTTAGCATTTCAGCCAAGGCTGAGGCAGAAAGGCAGAGACAGGGATGGAGTCAGCAGATCTTCAAATATACCATTTCCCCACTCCCTTAAGTCAATTAATCCTAGAACCCCAGTTTAGATACCCCGCTTTCTGTTTCTATCCATTTAGCTACTCATTAGGGTCCATGGTGGAGGAGTGTGGGCCATACACACACAGGCAAATACGGACCTCCTCATTCTGAAGATACATAAACAAAACAAGTACCTGGGTTTAGTCACCTCTCTGAAGAAATGGAAAGAACCTTTCACTTATGGACCCAGTGGCATGACTTCTCTGCTGCTGAGGCCAGATTCTCATCCCTGGGTGGTGCTGTGGGATCTGGCCATCCTGGGAAGTCCCTGTTTGGTTTCCTCTTCCTAATTTTTCAGCTTCTGTACCCATTTAGAGAGGAGGAAGCCATGGCCGTTCAGGAAGCCAGCACAGCTAGTGCAAAGGCCCTGGGGCAGGAAGAAACGAGGTGTTCCATCCATGGTGCTGCAGGGGTAGACAGAGCAGGGTCCAAGAAGGAGGAAACAAAGTCCTTGCCGGCCAGTGAGGACTTTGCATTGCACCTTGGGCGAGCTACCAGCCTCTTCATTTTTGCATTTTCCTAATGGGCATATCTATATTCATCAAATTTTTCTTTATAAAAATGAAATCACACAGCGTATGTTGGTATTGCTTTGCTTTTTTAGTTGACAGTACATCATAGTTGTCTCCCTAGATAAATACACATGCCTTCATTTGGTTCTTTTGAATGGGGGCAACATATTTCACTGTATGGTTTGGCATCATTTTTACAGCCAGCATCTTACTGGGCATTCAGCTTGGAAACATTTGCTTGTGTTCATGTCTCTTGAAATAATGTTTCTGAGCGCTGTAGGTAGTGGGTTCCCAGTCAATGTTTGTAGCGGAAGCAATGCAGAAGGAAAGAGCAGAACAGCTGATGTCAGACTGTAGATGTCCTTCGGGGAAGTTTAGGAAGACACATCATAGGTTTTCATCTCTTCCCACTGTTCCTGTACTGCACTGCTGGATGTTACTAGAGAACAATGCTTTCTCCCTGGAGATGAAGGTCAAACGCCAAAGCTTCCAGGGCTCATTTATAGATGTGATACAGAATGGGCCATTGCTCGAAGATGAAAACAGAGCAGGTCAGATAGTGCTGTGCAATTCTGCATCTGTAGCCATTCGTGGTAAACGTGAGAGAGGGGAGAAGAGTGCTCTTGCTTAAAGCCTGTTCTGTTAATAATGCAACAAGGGGAAGGGACATTCCTCAGTGAAATGAATGAGGAGAAAGGGGGCATTCCGTGGCCACAAACTGTATCAATACAGCATAATGCCTGATGGTTGTCATTGTCATCACGCCATGCAGCCAGTTCATATTACCTTGGCCACGAATTTAAGGCAGGAGAAAAGACAGGGATAAGTGCGTAACCATTAAGAAAAGTCTGGAAGCCCTAAATTGTCTCTAAGATCGCTTTCTGAGACCTCCATTAAGGCTGTCTTGTGTGCCACTGTATAATTATTTCTACAACTATAAAAATTGGGATTGCAATAATTCCAAATTAATCCATTCTTCTCATTCTATCCTGTTCCCCCAGGTGATCACTGTACAAAGCTGGGGATGACTCATTATGTGAACATAGCACACCCCAGGGACAGGCAGGTGCCAGGCTGTGGGTTTGGCATTTGTGTGTGTTCTGCAAATACAGTCAGCCCTCGTATCTGCAGGGTCCACATACTTGGATTTGGCCAATTGAAAGTAAAAAATGTTTGGGGAAAATAAAAAAGTAACAACACAATAAAAATAATGCAAATTTTAAAATACAACAACCATGTACATAGCATTTACATCGTATTCGGTATTATAAATAATCTAGAGATGATTTAAAGTGCACAAAAATATGTGCATAGGTTATATGAAAATATTGTATAGTTTTCTTTAAGAGACTTGAGCAGTGGAGGATTTCGTTATCCTGGGCTGGGTGGAGTGAGTCTGGGAACCAATCCCCTACAGACACTGAGGAGCGATGGTACCCTGTTAACTTCCTTTTGTCACTCCCTTATCATGTGACATATGATGCACTGACTCTACGTCATGGTCTCTAAGTTACATGACATTAAGGGGAAGAGTGAACATCATGAAGGACTTTGCAACCTCTTGTATAGAAAAGACTGCTGTGTTTAAGTTGTGGGTGGGTTAGTTGTATCATAGTAAGTAGATGTTTGACTTTGTTATTGTCTCTATTTGGAGACTAAGTGTGGCTTCTAGATGTATATGGATGCCACGGTGGATTTGTGATGGTTAATTTTTTATGTCAAATTTGGCTAGGCATGGTATTCAAACACCAACCTGGTCGTCACCATGAAGGTATTTATTAGATGTGATTAACATTTAAATCTATGGACTTTGGGTAGAGTAGACTATTCTCCATAGTGTAAGTGGAACTCAACAGGTGAGGGCCTTCACAGAGAGAAGACGGAAGTCAGGGACTGCCAGCCAGCTACCTTGGGGGTGAGCCACAACGTAATTCCTGCCTAGGTCGCCAACCTGCCCTGAAGATTTTGAACTTGCCATTCCTCACAATCAAAAGATCAAATGATCAAATGAATGAGTTTCTTTATTTATTTTGCAGTTTTTGGCCTGGGGCTGGGTTTGAACCCGCCACCTCTGGCATATAGGTCTGGCGCCCTACTCACTGAGCCACAGGTGCTGCCCCCATGAATGAGTTCCTTAATATAAATCAATCTCCCTCCTCCTCCCCGCCCCCTTCATTCTACTGGTTCTGCTTCTCTGGAAAGCCTTGACTAAATAGAAGTTGGCATCAGTGGCCTAGAACTTCAGGAAGGATCATCTTCCCACACACGTGCCTGCACACCTTGCCACATTCACAGCCTGAATTTCTTCTTCTGCCAAATCACCGTTAACCATGCCATGAAACTTCCTTGCTATTTACAGAAAGGTCCTGGGAGTGTCTTCCCGGCGAGTGCGTCAGGGGCAGCGCCTTCACTTTGGGGATGCTCCATTTTAAAAATTCAAACCAGAAACATTCCTTAGACACTTGCTGTATTGGTCTCCTCTAGCTGCAGTAACAAATTGCCATGAACTTAATGAGTGTAAAAGCTCCCTTTCGTCATCTCACAGTTTTACAGAATGCCAGCGATGAGGCAGGTTTCTCGGCCTCTTGAACTGCAAATCTGAAAGCAGGTGTCCGGGCTGTGCTTCTGCTTCTGGAGGAGCTGGGGGAGAATCCCCTGCAGCTCTTGCCAGTTGTCAGCAGAACGCTCCTCCTCCTGGTGGTAAAGTCAATGTCCTTGTTTGCCTGCCTGCGGTCAGCTCAGGTCACCCTGAGGTCCTAGAGGCCTTCTTCTGTTCTTGGGTATAATCACGTACATCTCAGAATTAGCAACTGCAAAGTGAGTCTTCTCACTCCCCTCCTCGCTCATTTCTCCTGACTCTCTGCCACATTCAGTGGACTGACTCTTCCGCTTTCTTATTCTGCTTCTAGGAGCCCATGTGATGTCATTGGACCGTCCAGACAGTGTAGGACATTCTCCCTCTTGTAAGGTCAATTGATTAGCGACCTTCATCTGCAAATTACCTTAGGCCATGTTAAGTGGCGTGTTTGCGTTCTGCAGATTAAGTTGTGGATGTCTTTGGGACACCGCTATTCTGCCTGCTGTCCCTGCCCTGAGCAGGACTGTGACTGTCCTTGTCTCTGAGTCCCTTGCAAATCCACTGCAGACAGCCATACGCTCAGGTTATTCACAACACTATTCCAAGTCCTAGTGGTGAATTGCAGAATGGAACCTGGCTTCTCGAGGTAGTCGCAGACGGAAGGTGTCCGAGTGGTAATTGCTGGGCTGACGATGTCCAGCATGTGCATGCTGGTGCTCAGGGGTCAAGTGGGTGGATGTAAATAGAGGAAAATGAGTGAAAGACGAAAGATACTGCATTGTCTCGTCTGTATGATTTGCCATCCTTTGTTTATCTGTTTATTCCATCATCAGATGTTGAAAGCCTCACGTGTACACCTTTCAACGTGGGGGCCTAGAGAGGCCAAGATGAGGGACCAGGGTGCTTTACCCTCAGGAGCTCACAGTCTGGTGCTCATTCTATCAAAAGAGGAATAAATGTCTAGTTAAAAATGTGTCCTCTGAGGAAGCTGACGAAGCGGGCGAGTCGTCTGAGGCTGCCTTCTGTAGACATGGGGTCCAAGGTGGAGTCTGCGTGCAGGAAGCCGGCTGAGGGTGCTGGGGTCAGCGCGTGGGTGGAGGGAAGGGAGCAGCAGAGACAGAAGCTGGGAGCAGAGGCAGCAGGGCCTCAGCCGTCCCAGAGGACTCTGAAGCCCCAGAGGCCCTTCAGACTCGCCTTGAGCCACGGCTGGGGCCTGGGTCTTACCCCCACCGGCACTGCCAGTTCCTTGATTCTGCGTGTTACACTGTGATGTGCCTTAACTTCTCTGGAGGCAGGTGTGACATACGTTGTGAATGATTAGACAGTGATTACATGTCTTAAATACACTTACTATTGTGAAGGATGCATTGTATATGCACCATCATTATTGAAAACTCTGCCCTGTTAGGGGAATGAGGGGCACAGCCAACTGACTTTCGTTTTCTCGCATCACTCTCTGTAGCTGGGCTCTGAGCTTTCTCCTTCCTTCTGCCTACCGTCACAGCCACACCTGCTCACGCTGCCATCCTGCACCTGCCCCCTGCCTTCAGCACCCGGTCTCTCCACTCTGGGTGATTTTCTCCTGTTGTATTGAGATGATGTTATACGAGGAGATACCGAGGAACAAGGATCTTTCCTTTATCTTGGCTGTGCCTGTTATCTTTATCCTGCACCCCTACACCAGTCTCTGACACCAGCTGGGCGTCCTACACTTCCATTCAATTCATTAAGTAGGTGAAGTTAACGTCGATCCCACGAGTTAAAGGGAAGCATCCCCAACACGCCTGACGTTACTCCAGACACCAGCGGCCAGTGGGGTCCCCAGGCTGCCTACACTTCCGCCTGGCCAGCTACAAAGTCAAGGCCACACATTGGTTCAGGTTTGATGACGTGCTGGAACATCTCACAGAACCAGGAAACTGCTCCACTTTAGAAGGATGCAAATGAACACACCGATGTGGAAGTTACGTGGGAAGGTTCCAAAGGGCCTGAGCCTGGAGCTTCTGTCCTACAGTGTTGGGGTGCATCACCCTTGGTGTTGGGATGCATCACCCTTGGGCTCTTCCCGGTGCTCATCTACCCAGAAACTCTCTGAGCCTCACTGTTCACATTTTTATCTCAGCTCTTCAACTGAGACACGATTGTTTCCATCGTTGGCTGTAGGACTGAGCTCAACCTCCACCCCCCTCTCTTCCCTCTGAGATTGGGGGATGGGGGGCTGAATGTTCCAGGGCTCTGCTCACAGGCGTGGTCTCCCTGCGTGCTGGGTTCCCCTTGGGAGTTGTCTGGGGTCCATTGGGAGTCACCTCATTAGCATATACGGCTTTGTTTTATGCACTGGGAAGGAGGGGGGACTGGGGTAATGATTGGAAGTAGCAGAAAATACCAAACCCTCAATGGAAAGCTGCTCCCATTAACTCTTTAAAAAGCTCAAGGACCATCCCCAGCCTCGCGTCATAGGAACCACATCTGGGGCAAGAGTAAGAGAGTGTCTCAACACCCACTGGCATTTACTTGGTCACCTCACTGTCTCATCTTAGTAAAAATTCTTTTTCCTGGTTATAACAATTACACATGTGGCCATATCTTTTAAAAATGAAATGTTAAGTATAAAGGAAGAAAAATCTCCCCCAGTGTCAACACTCAAAGGTGATGTTTTAAGAGACAACCTTATAGAAGTATCTGTCATTTTCACCTGCTAAAAATCTGGAAAATATGATGGAGACAAAGGAGAGCAATGATTAACACTCAGGTGTCACCTACAAGTTCATGTGGGACAATGCTGCTTGTAACGGAGCCGTATAACCTGGGCTAAGGCCCCAACAGACGTGTCTGGACCTCCTGAGCACCACTGGACTGCTGGCTACCCCAGTACACTGCCAAGTTCTGGGCTGCCCGTGTAACACAATGGCATGAAAGTATGATTCAATTATTTTTGGCTTTGTAACAGGCTATCACAGACTCAGAAGTTCAAGACACCTCACACTCATTATCTCACAGTTAAGGTGGGCTGGGACTCCAGGCACAGTGTGCCTGGGCCCTCTGCTTCAGGGTCCCCACCAAGCTGCAATCAAAGTGTCTGCTAAGGCTGTAGTCTCATCTGAAGGCTCAAGTAGGGAAGGATCTGCTTCTAAGTTTGTGTACTTGTTGGTGGATGTCCATTCCTTGTGGAATGTTGGACTGAAGGCCTCACTTCCTACCTGGCTATTGGCCAGAGGCTGTCCCCAGTTCCTTGCCATGAGGGTGTCTGTAGTCAGCACTCTGCCCCATGCAATATGCAAGTTGAAGAAGCAACAGAGAGAGTTACAACATGAAACTTAACAGTTTCATGAAACTGAATCACAGAAGTGAAATCCCATCATCTTTGCTATATTTTACTGGTCAGAAGCAAGTCAGAGGTCCTACCTACACTCAAGAGGATGAGATTCCATGAGGGCATAAATGCCAGGGGGCAGGATCCTGGAGGGCCATTTTTGAATCTGCCTCTACCAGGTGTTTCCTAGGGACTGGCAGGAAAGGGCAGAGCTGTGTGTGTCCGGTCCCTCCTTCCAAACTCACTGTCAAGGGTAAGTCATTCTTTCTCCCCTGGATTGAAATGAGGGGGACAGGAAGATACAAGAAGTGTCGCACCAGCAGGGCTGGCTCATGTAGAAAGAAACATCAGGAGAGGTGAAAAAAATGTTCATCCACGTAAAGTTTATGAGCATATTGGTAAATCTCTTTGTGGTCGATTTTTTTCTCCCACTAATTTGTCCTTACACATTCTGTAACTAGAAACATCTGAACCTGAACATGCTGCCTAATAACCTCCCCTTTATTCTGGTCTACATGTGTTGATTTTTCTATGTCATCTGGTACTCCGCGCTGTGCACTTTTTACTGGTCCACACTCTCTGTCACTTGGCTGCCTGGTGGTCTCCTAGCCCAGCCCTGGGTGGCCCATTCTGCCTGCGGGAGTCTTGCAGTCTCCCAGGCTCCCAGTCTTCCACCCCACGCCTCACTGATGACAGAGGGGGGAGGCAGCAGGCTGCCGAGCCAGGAGCGAGAGAGCCCAGAGCCTGCGGAAAGGCCTCCCTGCCTGCAGGACATCACGGATGGAGACGGAGCTAGTGCTCCACCGAATTATCAGTCCCTGGAAATAATGGCCTGATGAGCAGGGAAGGATGGCAACAAGGACAAGGTCTGGGAGGCACAGGTGACACAGCCCAAGCACTGTTTTCCTGTTCAAGTCTCAAATGTGCCAACACTGCCCTTCATCGAAGCAGCACTTAATTACTTCCGGCCGCCTCCATGTCCGGAATCTCTCAGATGTTCTCATTAGCAGTGAGGCTGGGACCGCCAGTCCCGACCCAGTGCCGCACAGCAGCCATCACGAAGCCATCACTGCCACCTCAGGAGCATCCTGATGTAAGTGCTGCCCTTGCACAAATCAGCAGCAGAGAAAAAAGGAGGCTGCAGCAGGCTGTGTGGGGACTCAGAAACACCGGGCTGACTTCTTCAAAAAGGAAGGTAAAATGGTCATGTTTGGACTACGTTAGCAGGCAGTCTGTCTCAAATGTTCACTGTATGTGTGACATTTTAAGACATTTGTAAATAAACCACAGAAGATGCATCCGGCTAAATTGAAATTTGTATCTAATTGACCTGGTAGGGCAGATCCTTTTCCTTCTGTATGTCCCCGCTTCCTGCTTGGATACATGCTGAGAGGCAGTGGTCCTGGTCTCCCTTCACCCACATGCCTACTCTGTGCCCTTGACTTTCCCTTAAAACACCCAAGTCCCTCCCCACTGTGGGAGTTTTTCAGCAACGTCACCAACCACAGGAAGAGTGTCGAGGTCCCCGATGCTGCAGTGAATTAAGCTTACACACAATCTATGACTCCCCAAACCTTCTGAGGTTTGCAGTTGCCACACCCGGGCAAGTACACACAGTCTTCTGTTTGAATGCCAAGGTCATGAAGTCAAGGTCTCTGTGAGTAGAATCTGCAAAAACAGCTCAAAGTCATGGTATTCTGCAGCCTGAAAGTCAACAGAAGGACCTCCACTTCCTTTAAAACAGCTCCCCCCAGAACCCAGATGTGTGTTAGCCTGGGGCCTCCCTCCCTGGGGACAGTGCCAAGAGGCCTGGCTCCCACACAGAATCCCCTGAGGCCTCTGCCTGGTGGGCAGCTGGGGCCACACACCCACCTCCCTCACCCCCTGCAGTTCTGCAGATGGTTCTCTTCTCTCTGGCTATAAGGAACCCCAGCATTTCCCCCCTGAGACCTAACTACCTCAGATATGTGCTCCCTAAAACTTAAATCCCAGCATCTCAGATTGCAAAGATAGCTCACATCTGACCCTGCCACCAACACCCAGCACACCTCCCAGGAAGGGACGGCTGCCTTCATGAACAGCCCCTTCAGATATATTGTGACGTTGTTTCCAGGCTAGTCCTGTTTGCTCTTGATAATGCCCAAGGTTTAGTGTATTTCTACGCTAATATGTATACCCGGTAACACTGCCATGTGGGTGACTGTATCTGCCGTGTTTCAGGTGATGTAACTGATGTTTACCAGGCTGTGTCTAGGTGACCAACTGTCCCAGTTTTCCTGGGACTCTCTTGGTTTTACTATTGAAAGTCCTGCATTCTGAGAACTTTGCATACAGTAAACGCTAAGACACAACCCTTTCCTCTTAGGCCACACACTGTGGACGTGGCCTGGTTTTCTAGCTGTGCTTTCGGAGCAGCATGGAGTTTGCCGTCATCCCTGTTAGCTGCGTCTTCTCCACAGTATCCAGAGCAGGGCGCGTCCACCCTCACCGTGGGCCCCTCCTGGGGCCTCTGCTTCTCACTGGCGGTTTGGGAAGTGGGTGTGGATTCTCGCCCATGCTCACCAGTGCCTGTGGACGTGCTTCTGGCTGACTTTAAGGAACAGGAGCCTGGATCCACCAGATCTCAGACTCTTCTCTAGCCTTTCCCCTTCCTCCTCCAGGCTAGGTAAGTATGAAAGCTTCCTCGGTCTGCCCACGTTCAGAATAATGAGAAGCACTGAAGCCCATGACCACCCAGACGGGCAAGACCCACAGCTCAGAGAGGCTCATCTGCCCTCCTCACTTGTTACCTCCTGGGACCAAGGGAAGGAAGAGATTATGAGCTTCACCCGTGCCAGCTGGCCTCCCTGCAGCACCAACCCCGAGGGGGAGAACAGCAGAGACTTTGGGAACTGAGACGCCTGGAGAATGCCCCCAACTTGCTCTGGGGCAGGCCTCCCCGCGGGGAGAGGCAGCGGGGGGTGTCTTCAGAGGCCACCCAGCCCTGGGACCTTCCTGCTAATCTCCTGCATGCTGTGATGGGCCGCGCCGTCAGCTCTGCTTGTGTCTCACGCGTCGGAGAGAAGCTGGGCAAGTCCTGAAACATGGAAACGTTCCCAGATCGGGGGACTCGCTGGCCAGGCTGACAGGCCCCCCAGTCCTAATGAGCCCCCCACTCAGAGGGCTGCTGCTGCCTCTGCAGCATCCTCACAGCTTCCCGGACTCACACTTTAATCCGCCTTCGTGTCATTCCCCCGATAGGCAGCAGCAGCCACAGGACACAGGCACCAGGACACCCTACTGAAAGGCAATCCTTCATTGATTTTCTCTGTCACGGCTACTCTGTGGCAGCCGAGCTGTCACTGGAACGACATGGAGCAATCTGGAAGTGAGCAGGTTCGAGGCAGTTGGTGGAAAGGAGGAGCGTGTCTGTCTGTCTGTCTCTCTCGGGTTTTCTTCCTGTGCATCCTGGTGACTGGCGGGCTCCCCAGGCTGTGAGCCGAGGAAGGGAGCCTGTCTTGTTAGCTAATTGCCAGTACAGATTCCAGGTGCTCCTGTACAGATGGGAGCAGCACGGAGCTCTCCTGCTCTTCACACACTCTTTCCATCCGTCCCACCTCTGGCTTCTGGAGAAAAATGAGGTCTGTTACAACTGCGCTTAGGAAAATTGCTGGGGCTTTTCTGTCTTACCCCACCACCAGCAGCGCCTGGGCAGGGCTGTGGACTGGCCGCTGGCTCTTCCAGGGCGGACAGTGCAAGAGTCTGTCTGGCTTTGGCATAGCCCGCTGGCAGCAGCTTCCATTCTGCCCCCTCCCCACACTCCTTTGGAATTTATCTCTGAGACCTCTTAGATCTGCATCATAAAAAACAAAATGCAAAACAGGCCTAGGGACTTGAGAAAATGATTAAATAGAGAATAGTCTGCTGCAGCACAATTGTGAATTTTAATAACAGTTTGGCTGGAGCGGCATGATGAATGATGTGGGATATTAGCTCCCTGCGAGAGAAGGGTCAGTTTCCACACAGCAGCAGAGCGGCTCAGGAACCGTGGCTTCTGCGTGTTGTCTGAACGTGAGGAGGGGCAGCGCCTTCCACAGCAAGGTGCGTTTCTTCCTGCTTCTCTGGGGCTGTGCGTTCTGGGGCAGCAGGGCTGAAATGAGCATCACGGATGGGGACAGCGGGCACATAGTGGTGGCTGCCGGGGGGAGGCTTTCCCCCTCTCTTTATGTTTTCCTTTCTACCCCAGATGCGCTCAGGGAGCTCAGCTGTCACAGCCTGTGTTCTCCCAGGTCAGGAAATGTAGCCCAGAAACAAAGTGTACAAGAGCAACACATATTCTTAAAAGGCCCCCAGGTCACAGGCAGGGCTGGCTTCATGTGGGGGCAACCAGTAGAGTGCCACAGAGCCCCCTGCTTAGAAAGGACCAGCACTTGAGTTTGTGCACCGAGGCCACAGTCTTGGGATTCTTAACAGTTTTTGAACAAAGGGGCCAAGATTTTCATTTTACACTGAGCCTGCAGCTTTTACCTCCATTTGCAAGCCACAAACTCATCGATCAAGCGAAAGTAGGTCTACAAAGCCAGAGCGCACCGGGGCGGGAGGGCTGCGTGTGCCCATGAGTAGGGGCCATCCTGTTTAATACAGGTTTGTTCTTTTCAGCTGCAGCTTTGGGGTGCAGACTGCTCCCCACATCATGGTTTTCCATTATCCTCTCTAAAAACCCACTGGTGGTGTGTGAAACCGCAGCGCAGCCCCAGTGTAAGGTTACTCCGGCCCCCTTCTCACACTAGTGCCTATGCTTTGTGTAGGGGAAAGGCTCAGCTTCCCATTGCTGTGTTTAATCGCTCCTTTTCTTATTGTTTGAGGTCCTGGGGCCGTTTGTATAATCTTGTTTAATCACCTGCTGCAGGCTGCCCTTCACCTCTAACTGCACCCCAACAGACAAACACAAATGGCTAATTAACTTAAGGGTAAGTGAGCAGACATCTCACTGTACTTCACGGAGGCATCTGAACGTGCGAATGTGACTGTGGGCTCATCTGCTCTAACCTGGCACAGCGAGGTTTTGGGGGTCACTGCGCGGGTCTGAGACGCTTGGCCTCCTTCGGGCCTCCTCATCTAGCTTTTGTTCATACCTATCTTGCCTTCATTTCATAACCAAACAGAGTAATCTAGATTATTTTAGTATCAAATCTGCTTTTTGACATCTCTCTCTGCAATCCCTAAAGAAATGTGAGGCAGGGAACTGGGCTCTCAGAACTCAGTGCTCAGTGGAGGACTATCTGTTTCAACCCGAGAAAACAGGGGAACCCACTGAATTACAGAGAATTAGCTGCCCCGTAACAAATGTGTTCCGCGTTTGCACGTATCTCTGTCCTCCAATTCTCTGTGCATCTTACCTGTGATCCTTTTTTTTAACTTTGTTCAAATTACTATGAGGGTACAATTTTTAGGTTACATTGTTCTCACTTCCAGGGTCAAGTTCCCTTGGTAGAAGAGCCCCTCACCAGGGGCGTGTCACGCTGTGTCACTGTCACAGTGTGCATTAGGGGACACCCCACCAGTGGCATGTCACGCGGTGTCACTGTCACAGTGCATTAGGGGACACCCCACCAGGGGCGTGTCACGCTGTGTCACTGTCACAGTGTGCATTAGGGGACATCTCACCTCTTGTCCTCCTCTGTCTGCCATGCGTCCTCCTCCCACCCCCTCCGCTTCCCTCTACCCCCAACCTGGACTATAGTAGTGTTTTATTGTTCTTTTGAGCATTTGATTATTTATATATTGATTTCATATTAGTATGGACTCATTGGATATTTATTTTTCCATTCTTGCAATACTTAACTGAGAAGAATATATTTTCAAACTCCATCCAAGCCAGAAAAGGATAGTCATCGACCTTCAACCTTCTTTACATCTTACCTACAATCCTTACTTCAGGGGTAGCTACGTTTAAAGAAAGGTCAAGAACACAGGCTCAGGGGCCGTGCTCCTGGGCTTTGTGTCCTGGCTCTGGCATTACCAACTTTATCCCTCCCACTCTGTCTCCCCAGCTGCACAGCGGGGATCCTAAGACAATTCCTCTTACAGGATTGACAGGTTGGTGTGAAAAAGTTAATGCACATAAAGCTCTTGGTGAGGAAGTGCTATTCACATGTAGGGACTTACTGTCGAAACCACAGAAGAATGGAAGCTTCTGTGTTGGAATCATCGCCTTTCGGTGTCAGAACACGTGAGTGCAGCCAGGGTGCCAAGGTCTCTGTGAAGAGAGGAGCCGCCACGCCTCTGATTCCAAGGTGCTGGGTGAGAGGAGGGATCTCTCTGCCCTCTGCCTGCTGCCCGCAGTCAGCACAGACTAAGCCTCAGAGGGTTGGGGAACGGGGCCGTCATCTTTGTCTTCCCTCTGCAGTCCCTGTGAAGATTACATGGGCCCCAGGGGTGACAGAGGAAGGCTGGGGAAGGAAGAAGCGCCTGGCCTCCTGGGCTACAGAGACTTCCGTCTCCAAGGTCTGCTATATCTCAGGGTTGATGGGGCGGCTGTTTAGCTGAGGGCCCAGGGTGCTGGGTTGAGTCCATGCACAGAGAGGGGTGGAAGAGAAAACACTCCAGCTTCTTTCACATCAGGCAGGATTTTAGATATTTTCAGATTATAGGAGACCTAAAGGTCGAGGGCGGGAAATGGCAACTTGTAGAGTATTCGGAGTGAAAATGAGTGTGGCCAAGAGGCCCAGAGAGGCTGTGCCTGAGGCAGCTGGGGACGAGCCCAGGACAGCCATGAACTTCAAACCCAAGGCCTCTGCCTTGGACCTGGTCCACGGGACGGTGCGCAGACTCGAGAGGACAGTCAAGGGTGAGTAGTCTTGGCAGGTGCTGCAAATAGAAAGAAAGGCAGTAAACAGGGAAAGTGGCTGTGTACACGTGTGTGTTTATTAATCATTGTGGGCATTGTTGGAAGGAGACTCTTAGTCTGAGAATGAGAATGTCTTTCATGCATTTGGGAAAGACAAACGTTCTCACCCTGCTCAACTGGGATGTTTCAGTGTTTACCAGTAAACAGTCTGACTGTGTGGTGTACACACGAAGCAGCCCTGTCACTAGCCATCACGTCACAATAGCACAGCCCGCCTTAAGAGAGGTAGTCTCTACTTCAAGCCCACTTGTGTTTAGCTTGAGTACCTAGAGTCACCCGCGTGTAGAATTGACTATCTAGGTGACTGACCATTCAACTGAGGGTAAGAAACGTTGACTTACTATCTTTTCTTTTGAGTGATGTCAGCTGGCGTTCATTGCCTCTTTTCTCTGGCTACGTAACAGACGCCTCCGTCCGCCGATAGCTGAGCGTGAGTCAGCGTGGTTGGTTCCATCACTGGTCCTCTGAGGGAGACATTTATTTTGTAGTGTCATTTTTAATTTGGAAATCCTCTGGCATAGAAATATAAAATGCAAGATGCAGCCTTCAAGATGTTTGCCCAAATGGGTGTTATTTTAGAAGATGCAATATCTCTGATACTCATTTTAGAAATTACAAAAGCCAATTTTTATATTTATAACTACCATAAAACCTTTAAATACAAATTCAAGACATCACTTATTGCCAGTCACTGTTCTGTGACTGTTTACCCATCAATGTTAATTTGTGCAAATGAATTCCTCTTTAGCCATGTTGTAGATAAACCCGGCATACACAGTGGAGGCTGGACTTCCCAAGTGACCTTTCCCCACCACAGGGACTCCCCCCGCTTCCCCAATCTTGGTCTCTATCTCAACACCACGTTTCTGATGAAATATTGTAAAGATAAACAGATTCTTGCAAGGTAACTGTAATTGTTTTCATAGAGGATCAAATGTCTTCCTCTCCTTTTCTTAACATGCATTTAAACAGTTGCCTTAGTAAAAAAACTGCCAGAGACATTTCACAATGTATCCATTGTCACCAGAATTATTTTCATTTATAATTTAACCAAATCTTGTTGGAAACAGTGTTGGTGTTAAGTCGTGTATCAGAGATAGTCCACTGGGGAGCAAAATACACTGATAAGGGGGTATTTAAAAAGTTCTTTTTCAATTTAAAAACATCCCCTATGTTATTTGTACTTACCCAGGTATGTTCCCCATTCCCTCGTGCAGACGTTGTGATAACTCTGTGGGTGACTTTGAGGAATCTCTTTGCTCCTTTCTGATCTCGTTCTGCACTTACTGAACCCCAGGAAATGGCAGTGAGGTTCCCAGAGCCCCTCGGCACGTGAGAGTAGGGGTGCCCCCTTCCCGCTCATCCTCGCTGGTGGAGGCAACCCTCCTGCTGGCGCATCTGAGCAGGTGGGAGGGTGAGAAGGATTTTCTGAGTCCCACCTGTTTGGGAGAATCCCCTAAACACATCCCCTAACACGTAAATGTGTTTACGTAGATGGCATTCTACACTCAGACACGCTTCTAATTTTCCTAAGTGAATGAGAGTAACCTATTTTCAATTTGGTAACTTTAAAAAAATTCACATTGAGAAACCTGCCTAGGCATTTTGTTAGATCATAGTTACAACCACTCTTGAAGGTTTCAGAGATAAACAGAAAATTCATTTAGAGAGATACATAGCTGTGTCTGGGCATGTGTGTTTCTAGTGATAATGTGTAAGTGTGATATGACTGCAAAGAAGTGACTTTGGTTTTGGTTGAAGATATTCAGAGATGCTTTTCTGCTTCTGAAAATGGCTGTGCTACCTCTTTGAGCTATTTTTTACTAGTGTTTATGAAGCCCCTAGGCCATGACACAAGAAAGTTAGGGATGTTTCCAAGAGCTGAAAATGGCTTTTCCTGTAGGACAGGAGCAGCTGGAAGGAAAGTGGTCACAGAGGCAGGTCAGGTGGGCTATCAGGCTCCAGGGCTGAGCTGGGGTCACAGCATGTCACCTGGGGCTCAGGACAGTGCAACCCCGGGCTCTCCGGAAGGCAGCTCTGACCGTGAATCTCAGGAGGCAAACCACATTCTACACCTTCCTCCTGGCCCGACGTCAGGTACTGGGGCTTGAAGCAGGCCTCCCAGAAGGGTTCCGCCATGCAGGGCTCCCAGCATGGGGAGGGGAGAGATGGGTTCACCTGACACCCAGGAGAGGGGATGCCAGAAAGAAGGTGTCAGGGGTTAAACAGCCTTGAGCAAAGAACACTCCCAGGGATTCACGTTTATTTGGGGGATTGGCCCTCATCCTAAGAAACTTCCATTAGATTTGAAGCCTTTAATGCATATCGGTATAGATTTCAAACCTATAAATAAATCTTCTCAATTATATGAGAGTTATTGAGAACCCCAAAGAGCTTTTGTGTATGTGGGTTAAATCTATCAGAAATTACACTGAAGATGTTTTCCTATTTACCTGATGATAAAAGCCTGTGACATGTTATCACAAATATACCTTTTTTTTTTTTTGAGACAGAGTCTCACTTTGTCACCTCTGAGTGCTGTGGCATCACAGCTCACAGCAACTTCTAGCGCCTGGGTTTAGGCGAGTCTCTTCCCTTAGCCTCCCAAGTAGCTGGGACCACAGGCGCCCACCACAATGCCCGGCTATTTTTTGTTGCAGTTTGGCCGGGGCCGGGTTTGAACCCACCCCACTGAACCACAGGCGCTGCCCACAAATATACTTTTTAATGAAAAAATGACTAGATTTTCAAAAAAAGTTATTAAAAGCAGGAGGCTTTATTTTATATCTTTGCAAATACCTTGAATGTCTGGCTTGTGCTGGACAAAGTCCCTGCTTCTGCACACAGTTGTTGGGGTATGTCATTTTGCTTCAAATACAAGAAGAAAATTCACTTCACGCAGAGATGCAGGTGAGGAAGAGAGGCCTTTGCAGACTGCCAGGGCCGTTCCTCTTTCACACTGCACCATTTGGCAAGTGGTGGCTTTTAAAGGTTAGTTGGCGTGTACGCGCGTAGAACCAGAGGTGACTCTCGGCACCGTCTCCTACTCCATGGCACAGGAGTGGACTTTTGACACATGCAGGGCTTTGTAACACCATGCATTGGTTTTTGGAAAATATCAATTCTCTGAGTTATGTAGACATCCCAAACATTATATAAATGTTCATTTATATGTTTTTTAAATCACATTTTTTAAATATTATCACTAATGTCATTCAAAAAGTCTTGTTAAGCGTGTGCGGGAGAAAGAGAATTTTCCAAAATCTAATCATGTCTTGAAAACTTGAATTTTATCATTGGCACCAAACACTATGCAGTTAGTTGTTTCACCTGACATGATGGACTCACTTTAGAGAAAATGTTCGTCAAATACCCAGACAACAATAGTTTGTCAGTTTTTCTGTCAAGTAAAAACCTGTCCCATTTTTTGTGGGCTAAAACTCACTCCCACCCCTGGGCTTTTCCCTGAGCGCCAGCACAGGGGGCCTTTCCTGCTTCTGCCACTCATTCACATACAATGTTCCAGAGACACGTCCTCAAGGGGCGCGATGGATGAAAACGAAAGGTTTATACTGTCTTGTCAGGACCCAGGTAAGTGAAACACGCCCGTGTGCGTTTCCGCTGGGGGTAAAGACAAGGGCCGCCAGGACGGCTGGTGATGCCACCGTGGATCACAGGAAGGCCTCAGCACATTCACCTGGTATTGTTTGTGCAGTATCAGTTTCCAAAGGAAAATAATTTCTTAAAATTATGCTGAAAATAGTTATGATCACACGGATCCCCTGACAAATTCTCAGGACCCCAGGTGTTTGCACACCGCGCCTGAGAACAGTTGGGAGAGAAGAACCCAGTGATGATTTCGTGTGTGTGTGTGTAATTAGATAGACAGATAGATGGATAGAGAGATAGATACATTTACACATGTATTTTTCCTGTTATACAGACCTCAAGTCTGAGTGATCCGACCAGGTGTCCCCTTGCTATGCCCCCCGCATGGGGTGCTGGCAGCTGGGTGGCCAGGTACTGTTGTTAGGGAAGGGACTCATCTATTACTCATGAGAGACTAATGAGGCTGCATAGCATTTGCATAATAATTCACAGAGATAATATAATGGGACACAAATGCTTTTAAGTCCTGGCTTTTCTTCTTGCCAATTTTATGATTTGTGGCCGGTGCCTGAGTCTCAAGTTTCTGTATCTGTGAAACAGATAATGCAAGATACCTCCCAAGACTGTTCAAAGGTGAATGAAATTAAAAATCCTCTTGGTGGAGGGGCCTCAGAAAACAAGCTGTAGAAGTCGGCTTGTCCAGACTTGTGGTCCAGTGAGCTCAGGGAGGAGTGTAGAAGGCAAGGACGGGGGTCCCTCACCTGTTTCCTCCTTAACAGCTGAGCCGTGACTCTCCCGGGTCTCTCCTCTAGGTCCCATGCTACTCAAGTATACCCTTGTCACTGCACAACACAAAAATCAAAAATAACAACTTTTTTTTTTTTTTTTTGAGACAGAGTCTCAAGCTGTCGCCCTGGGTAGAGTGCTGTCATGTCACAGCTCACAGCAACCTCAAACTCTTGGGCTTAAGCGATTCTTTGCCTCAGCCTCCCAAGTAGCTGGGACCACAGGCACCCACCACAACGCCCAGTTAAATAATAATGTTTTAAAACATAAAGATTGCAAAGTATTGAAGTTTATCACAACAGAGCCTTATAGCATCAAGTACGTATATAATCTATTTATGGAGGAAAACAATTTTAATTAAAATGTCAAAAGCACCCATTTCTCTCTCTCTCTCTCTTTTTTATTAAATCATAGCTGTGTACAATAATGCATATATGGGGTACAATGTGCTGGTTTTATATACAATTTGAAATACTTAGAACAAACTTGTTAACATAGCCTTCAGCGCACTTTCTTTTTTTTTTTTTTAATTTATTATTGGGGATTCATCGAGGGTATAAGAAACCAGGTTACACTGATTGTATTTTTTAGGTAAAAATCCCTCTTACAATCGTGTCTTGCCCCAAAAAGGTGTGGCACACACCAAGACCCCACCCCACTCCCTCCTTCCCCCTCTCTGCTCGTTTTCCCCACCCCTCCCACTTCGTAATTATTGTGTTAAGATGTTTATACTCTACACTTAGTAGATTTGGCATGTACCCTTGTAAAATGCACCAGAGGTGTGATCAGACCAATTACCCTCCCCCCACCCATTCTCTCCCCTCCCCTCCCCCTCCTCTTTCCCCTTCATCTTGGGCTGTAGTTGGGTTATAGCATTCATATGGAAGTGTGAGTGATTATATATTGGTTTCATTGTAGAGCTGAGTACATTGGATACTTTCCATTCTTGGGATACTTTACTAAAAAGAATATGTTCCAGCTCCATCCATGTAACACAAAAGAGGTAAAGTCTCCATCTTTTTTAAGGCTGCATAGTATTCCATAGTATACATATACCACAATTTATTAATACATTTGTGGGTTGATGGGCACTTGGGCTTCTTCCATGACTTAGAAATTATGATTTGGGCTTCAATAAACATTCTGGTGCAAGTATCTTTGTCATAAAGTGATTTTTTGGTCTTTGGGGTATATACCTAGTGGAAGAATTAAAGGATCAAATGGCAGGTCTCTTTTTAGATTCCTATGTGATCTCCAAACATCTTTCCACAAGGAACATAGTAGTGTTTTCCCGCCAGCAGTGCAGAAGTGTTCTCTTTTCTCCACATCCCTGCCAACATCTCTGATTTTTGGGATTTTGTGATGTGGGCTAATCTAACTGGAATTAGATCATATCTCAAGGTCATTTCTCTCTTGAATACCAAATGCCTTCACCTCAAAACCAGGCTCAGGTTATTCTTACAAATACACAGCGTTTTTGGAAGGCACAAAATAGTGAGTGCTATGGATATTTTACTGTGCATTGCAGTCAGCACTTTTCTTTTACATTTCACTTACTAACTCAGATAGGTACATTCACTTTGAGTGAAAGTCTTCTGATTCTTAACTTGGCTGTGTTTGGAAATAGCTGCCCAAGGTTAGTTCGTGGAGATGGAAGGTGGCTGGCCACACACGGGGCTTCCTCAAGTGTGTGCAAGTGGTGACGTTTCCCAATGCCTGCTTCTAGGTAATAAAATATCAAGAAATATGCATGCTTTTCTGAGGCATGAAATATGAAGAAATTCTGAAATGATGAAAATATTCATCATAGCATTTTTGAGAAAGGGAAGCATGGGGCTCTCTTGTAGAAGGTCAGGAAGTAGTAGAGAGAGATGAGAAAAAGCTACGTCCTTCTCCTGCCAGGGAGCAGAATCCTAAACTGTGTTCCATCTTTTGGACCCAGTGATCTTTGTTTTTCACTTACGGTGACTAACTTTGAAAAATAAGGCACATAACATCAAAATCTCATCCAGGAAAAGTCACTTGCCATTCCTCCCTGCCTTGGTGGCCCCTGCGTGCCGTCACGTTCTAACAGGGTGGCAGCTCCAAGGGAGAGGCTCAGGTAACTGCTGCCTTCTCCTCCAGGGCTCCTGCAGGGTGGCCTTCTCCTGGTCCCCTGTGCTGCCCGGAGCGTGCACCTGTCTGCTAGGTGCAAAACCTGCTCTCCTGGGATGAACTATTCCAGTGACTTCGCTTGTGGTTGTGTAAATCCAGTTTAAACAATGCATTGGCAGTTTTCAGCCCCTGGCAGCTCTCACTTTGGTTTTGTAACTGATTATAGATTACTGAAAGGTTTGGACTATAGATATCCACGTATATGACTCTGAATCACATCAAGATTCTAAAATAGGTAGACCTTGTCCCCAAAAGCTTTAAAAAGCTTTTTAGGAAGCAATTGATTTCATATAAATCTCATAAAAAAATAGGCCATGCTTGTGAACAGAGGCCAGAAGAAACTATTGCATGTATGTGGGTCTTTACAGAAGTTTTAAGATTCACAAAAATCAAGAAATGTAAAATCCTCATGGACAGAAACAAGTGACGCTCTCCCAGCAGCACCGACGGTTTCTTCCCTATCACTGGTTCTGTGGAAGGAACATCAGCACGAAATGCATTTATACTACTGAGTCCTTCCCTAGGTGGTCTTGAACAAAAAATGTCAATGTTTTTAACAAAAGGAAAAGAAAGGGGCATCTCTACCCTTCTGAAGGGAAGAGAGTGGGACCCCTCACCTTAGAGTTGGCTGGGGAGTGTTTATCTTCCAATACTCTACACCTTGTGGCCGGGGCTTTGCATGGCCGGGGCTTTGCATGGCCGAGGCCAAGGGCCTTGGGGTACCATACAGAGGCGGTGCTGATGTGGACAGACCCAGGGCTTCTGTCTTCAGGGGAGGAGCCTCGGTCCTGAAGCCAGCCTCCTCACGCCCTGCAGGGGACATCAGAAAGTTCCCACAGGCACAAGCTGTGATCACAGGGCTTCAGGGGCTGCCTCGGGGAGCTTGCTTTCATGGAGAGGAAGCCTGTTCATCTCTGTTGCCCTTAGCCCTTTGCATTCTAGCTTCTCCTCCCCTCCTACCCTAAACCAGAAAGTTGGCGGTGCCTCCTCGCATCTAGAAATAATCTGCAGGGACCGCCTTAGATGCCTTTTGCAGGGAACCCAAACAAAACCTCAGTAGGTTAAATGGGGTTTTCCTGTGACCCTTGAGTTGTCCTCATGTCAGTATCATGTAGAGAGACCCCGCTATACACATACAGGTAAGGGATTAGCAGTGTATGGTGGAAACAAGACCTCCTGGCATCTCCTTTGGTGGCAACCTCAAAGCTGTTCTCCAGCCGTTGTGTTCCTGTGAACCGCGTTGCCCTCCTGCAGCCGGCACATGACATGGGGCCCCATGTGCTCGGGGCGTGCTGGAGCGGTGACCCCGCAGCTCTGTTCACTGTGTCACCACATCTCGCCATGTCCCTCGGCTGGGAAAACGCGCCCTAGAAGGCTTGACAGAAAACGAAGCCACACATGTAATATATAAAGTAAACAACAACAAATCATTAGTGTAAGTTTCACAAAATAATGTTTTCTATACTACTTACGTTACCTGGAAGGTGGCATGTCCTAGGCCTGCCATAATAAATTACTATAGCCGGTGGCTTAGAATGGCAGAAACGTATTCTCCCGTGATTCCAGAGGCCACAAATCCGCACTCCAGGAGTCCCCAGGGTTGACGCCCCCTGCGGCCCTGAGGGAGGAGACTGTGCCCTGTCTCCCACTTCTGGTGGCTGCTGACGATCCCAGACGTCCCTCCACAGGTAGCTGCTTCACCCCCATCTTCTCCCGAGACTCCGCGTTGCCTCCTCCTCTGTGTAATAGAAGGACACTCCTCGGTGGATCCAGGCCCCACCCTAATCCAATGCATTCCCATCTTCCTCTTAACTGTATTTATTTATTTATCTTTTTTTTTTTTCCTGAGGCCAGATCTGACTCTGTTACCTTGGCTAGAGTTCAGTGGCATCATCATAGCTCAATGCAACCTCACACTCATGGGCTTAGGTGGTCCTCCTGCCTCAGCCTCCTAGTAGCTGGGTCTATAGGTGTTGAGCCACAATGCCAGGCTACTTTGCTTTTATTTATTTATTTATTTATTTATAGACTTGCTCAGGCTGGTCTTGAACTCTTGAGCTTAAGCGATCCTCGTATGTCAGCCTCCCAGAGTGGTAGTATTACAGGTTTGAGGGCCTACTCCTGGCCCCGTCCTTACCTTAATTATATCTTCAGAGGGGTAATTACACCCCTTCAGAGGGGCCCCTCTCTTCCCTTCAGAAGGGGGGTGAAGATATAATAAAGACCGTACTTCCAAATAAGGTCACACTCTGAGATTCCAGGGGTTAGCATTTGATGTATCTTTCAGGTACCACAATTCAACCCACCACAAGGATGGAAATTAAAATGGAAAATATCAACCCCTAGAAAGAATCACTTTATTGCCAAGCACATAAATTCCTCAGTGTCACACATATAACAGAGGCCTCACAAACAGGTGTGTGTTCTGGGGGTGAGAATGATGGGAGACCAGGTAGAAAGAAGCCTAAAATGTGCAGAGGGACGTGCCATCTTGTCACCGGGAAGGCTGCCCTGCTGGGGTTACAGCGTGGTGATGAACCCCAACAGCGGCCGTCTTAAAGCCATTTCCCAGCAAGGGTGGCACCCTAAGTGCTCAGCACAAATGCTGTGAGGATTAGGGATTTTCCAAGCCTTGTTTCACAGTTAAGTATCTTGTCCGTCTGCTATTGTGTTGATTATCTGAGCAATTTAACTTCATTAGAATCATTGGGAAAATGGACGGGATTGATTGGCCTTTAGGGTGCTGTTGGGGGAGAGTCCTTTCAAAGTCCCATCCTCAGCTATGTTTTCCAAAATGTCCACCGGTATTTATTACATGACCCACAGGCACGTCATGTAGTCATCATGAGGGCCAGGGAATCTCTGAGCAGCAATAGCTTGTCGTCAAACACCAGTGGAACTTCCTAGAGAAGCGTCATTTCCAGGAGGGTCAAGGGCCGTTGCTCTCACCTTGTCCCAGGAGGATGTGCCGGGATCAGTCAGAGCTCTGCTGAGAGCCCTCCGTCCGCGCTTCTCAGCTCAGGAGCGGTGCTTGTGCCTTAGTGGTGGAGTTGTCGTCAAGCCAACCGTACATTCCAGTGGAACAGCTAGACGGGAAGTGTTCCTCCTCTTCCCTCCCAGTAGACAGATCCATGTGGGAAGCCCGGGACCAGCCCCAGAGGGCCACAGGAGCCCTCCTGGGAGCAGCCAGCACTGCCCACATGCCCACACTGGCAGCGGCCTGTTCCCACTGGGGACACTTTGCCCTTCCAACCAGAGCAGGGCAGCACAGCATTGCCTGGCCTGGACAGCCCCTGTTCTCCACAGCACATGGGAAGACCTTCCCTCACCGATGTCTGCTCTTTCTCCTTCGCTTCTGTGACTTCAGCCCCCTTCAGATTGAGCTCTTCCTTCACCAGGTTCCTTGAAGTCCTCAATCAAGTCACAGCCAAATCCTGCTGCTCTGAGACCCATGCGTGCCCAACTAGTGCACATTTGGAAATTGGGAGTCTTGGGTTCCTTTGAGCATCAGAAGGTTGTTGCCACGGAAACCACCTCCACATATAAGCCACAGATGAATCTCCTGAGCTGCACCTGTGACCCCCTGAGACCCCGGGAGCCCTGGCTGTGAGTCCCTGCTGCCTCGGCCCTGTGATTCCTGGGGCCCTCGTGTGTGTCCTGTTGTAGATGAGAAACTAAAGAAATAGGAGACTGTTAGATATACACATTAAAGTGAATTGCATCTAACTACTGTATGTATGTGCAGTTTCACTTTTGAATATAGGTGACAAGAAGAGAAAGGAAGCTTTAACTTCTGAGGGTAGAGTACAGGAGCTGAGATGCAGTTTTAGAGGAGACTATCGTACAAGTATGAAAGTGTGTTCTAAAGAGACAAGGCGTGGGTGTGACACGCTGTCATCACAGGCCCAGCCGAGCTACCATGAACCCTGGGCACTGCCAAGGGCGGGACGAGCCCTCTTGGTCCCACCCACAGTTTACCTCCTCGTGGGTAAGCCAGGTGCCTGCTGGAAACAACTGGTCGCCCCAGAATAGAGCAGCAGCCCACTTGACGAGTGTGCAGATTAGAGAAGCCGCGTGAGGAGTGCACAGCAGCGAGTGAAGCTGCTGCCCCCACGGCAGCCCCAGACACACGGCCCTGATGGCCCCTGGGAAGTCGAGGCTGGGTCACCTGACGCGGCATGGTGGTGTTGGTCATCATGAGGGCCAGGGACGCGGTGGCTCGCACGTAATCCCAGCATTCTGGGAGGCCAGCCTGGGCGTGTCACTTTAGCTCAGGAGTTTGAGACCAGCCTGAGCAATAGCAAGACCCCATCTCTAAAAGAAAAAAATAGTAGGGCATTGTGGCGGGCACCTGCGGTCCCAGCTACTCCGGAGACTGAGGAAGGAAGATTTTTGGAACCAAGTAGTTTGAGGTTGCTGTGAGCTAGGCTGGTGCCACAGCACTCTAGCCTGGGCAACAGAGTGAGAGTCTGTCTCAAAAATTAAAAAAAAAGAAAATTAGGGAATTAGGGCCAGGGACATTTCTCTGTATGTGAAGGAAATATTTCCTAACAAACGTAAGTACATCTGTAAAAGTATTTGATACAAAAATGCAGCAAATTAGGTGTGTGTTTGTGTTGTTACTGGTAAGTGTAGGCCCCCGTTCCCACCCTGGAAGCCTCCAGGACGCTACCACTGGCTGCTGGTCTGTGGGGAGGCTGCTGACCAGGGCACAGGTACCTCGTCTGCCCAAACCCCAGGCCAATGGCATTCACTATTCCAGCAGCACAAGCCTCAGTCTGACCTGTGTCATCGGCTGCTGGGATTAAAATACATTTCAGTCTGCTAGCATGATCCCACTGGATGTGCTTCTGAACCCCAGGCTGAGAAAACCCTGTGCAATTAGGGGGAAAAGGCGGGCAGGTTATTTTGACAGGGAAATAAAGCCAAGGTCAAATGGGGACTGAGGACTGAGCCCCGTGTTTGCTGGATCAATGCTCCACGGGCTGCAATGGAAATCTCCTGCAGTTGGAATTGTTCTGTAAAAAAAAAATTAAGAACAAAAGCAAGCTATTTCACCAAATCTCTGTGAGATTTCATGACACAAGCCCATTGCTCCGTACCCATGGTGCGGAGAAGAAGGCCTCCTGTCCTGTAAAGAGCTCAGAAGAGCCTGGGTCCCTGGGATCCTCCAAAGAATAGCACCTTCTCCTCAGAGAATCGCCGCGTTGGAGCGGGACGTCTCCGGCAGGACCATCGCTTCTCAGAGAAGGGGAGCACCGATGTGTCTGGGAAATGCACACGCAAAAGTGACACAATTTTTATGTCAAGCGAGATGGAATTCCGGGGAGAAAGTGTTACCTAAATAGAGAGGATGGTCCTGTGTTGTCTAGACAGACAGAGGGTAGGAAGACTTCCGACATTGGCCATTGTGTCCCAAAAAGCAAGTCTGCTGGAACGCAAGGGGAGGGAGGGACAGATGCCGAGGGCTTTGGGCACACGCCGCGCAGCCCTGAGCGGATCAAGTAGACTGAGGCAGAAAGAAGGGCCCACGGACTTCAGGCATTTAATTAGGAAAGTTAAAAGACTACAGAATATGAAAGACTAAAGACAAATTCCGTTTCAAACTAAAGAAATCTGCAGGCTACGTTCTTTGACTATGACGCATGAGACATGGGCTGCCTGACTTCTGCTCAGAGCTCTGAAGTAGCCCCCCTGAGTCACGTTCCGCCCGAGCATGGTGGCCTCACTGCTGCCCCCGCTCAGCAGGCACCGTGCGGGAGAGCCACAGGAAGGCCCCACGGGAGCGCCACGTGGCGTGCAAGGTTCTGCCTCTGTGGTCCTGTCTGCCTTGAACACCCTTCCTCTTTGCAGTAAAAAAATAAGTTTCAGAATTTCAGTCTCCCACAACTAAATACACATGCACATACTCGTGTAGTAGCTACTATGGGACAGCAGTCTAGGTCTACACAATTAAGACCTAATGTTACACCTCAAGGAATCTCACAGGGAAAGAATAAGTAGATGAAAATGCCTAGTGGGCAAAATATGGGTTGGAAACCATGACATCACTTCTAGGGGAAATGCAGCTGGGCTACGGTGTGTGGTCAACGCCCACAGGCCTAAGCACCATGGTCTGTGTACAGGACGTGCCCTGCCTGCAGGGCATGCAGCCCACCCCCTGATTAAAATACACTGCCTTGCTACACATTTAGTGAGAATAGCACAAGTAAGATTTAAAAAGCAATTATAATGCCACATGCCAGCAAAGACGTGGCAAAACTGGGTCTCGCTCACATTGCTGGTGGGTAGTAATGTGGTGCCAACACTCTGGAAAACTGTTTGGCAGTTTCTGACACATGGGTCATTACAAAAGTTTTGACATACACAAAATTACAGAAAAGTAACATCTGCATGGCCAGAAACAGATGAAGCCCTCCTAGCAACACTGTTACCCTGAGCAAGTTGAAACTTGCACCGGTGAATCAGAGAGGACGCTGTTGACGGTGTTTCTTGGAGGGGAAATAATGGACCATAACACAGTCTGTCTCAAAACTTTCATAGTGACCTAGGTAAAGCTCAGCATGCGCTTACCACATGGTCCAGCAATCATACTCGTGGGCATTTATCCCAGAGAAATAAGAATTAATATTCACCAAAAAACTCTGTACAGGAATGTTATAACGGCTTTATCGATAATAGCCAAATTCTTTGAGAAACCCAAGTGCTTTTCAACAGGTAAATGGTTAGAAGATCCCTGCTATCCAGGTCGGCCTGGGATGACCTAGCAATAGAAAGCAGTGAGCTATTGTTGTGCACTGTACCCTGGATGGGCCCAAAGGGCATTATGCACGGTCAAGAAGGTCATATTTATTTTATAAAACACTCACAAATGACCAAAGTGCAGAGTTAGAGGATAAGTGGCTTCCAGGGACTGGGACAAGGAGAGCAGGGTGCAGATAGGACAGTCAGGGACAGGGAAGCCTTCCATGCAGGTGCAGCAGTTCGGCATTGACCTGAGGGGCAGGTATGTGCATGGGTGATGGGACGAAGTTAAACGGAGCCAGACACTCAGACAGACAGACACACAGACATAATGATGAGCGCAGCTAGCACTAGAGAAAGCGCAGAGTCTGCTGATGACGTCAGCTAGGAATGTTCTGGTGTTAGTTTCCTGGCTGTGACACCATCCCACACCTATAGAAAATCTCCATGAGGAGCCATGCCACCCAAGGACTCTGCCACTTTTCCAACTTCCTGTGAATCTTTATTTCAAAATTTTAGTTTCGTTTCTTTTTTTTTTTTTTTAAAGAAATGTCAATAAAATTCATATGTGCAGGGAATCTGACCTGTACATCAAAATGTTGTGGAAGTACAGAGAAGAGAACTCACCTTGGAAAGCTGCTGTCAGGGCTTCCTGGAGGAGACAGAACTTGACCTTGATAGGGAAGGGCAAGGTACACTTCGGAGTGGAGGAATGGAGACGGTGTGTATAAAGGCAAAACTGTGCCAGCCAGCCAGCCTAGAGAAGGGAAAATCATGTTCCAGACCACAAAATATGGGGTTGGGGTGGGAGAGGTGACAGAATGTGCCAAGTGCGTCCAGGTGCTTGGCGGGATGCCTGCATACAGAGCTAGCTGGTGACTGGATACGGGTTGCAGCAAGATGATAAAACGTCCTCAATCTTAAACTGTGAGAATTGAGTTTAACTTGTAGCTAGGAAGAAGCCATCACAAATAACAAATGGGAGAACCTCAGGCCTACAGGAGCGTGTTTGGAAGCTGCATCTGGCAGGAGATAGGGTCTGGGATATGGGATAAGCTGGAGTGGAGGAAGGGGAAGCGGGACAGGAGGGCAGGAGCACAGTCCAGCCTGGATGTCCTGGTGAAGGCTGGCACTGAGGTGCCGGGTGTGGGACGAGAGAGAACAGGGCCGATGTAAACAATGCAATGAACTTTGACTGACAAGGTCACTCACTGCCTCGGGGACCTGGAATCCTTTCAAGGTTGAGCCCAGGACACAGGAACAAGGAGAGGGAGAGAGTTGGGGGGGAAGGTGCCCCATTCTGTTTTGCCCATGGTGACGTGAGAGGGTGGCGAGCCTTCCAGGGGGAACATGAGGATGACTTCCAGCGATGGGAGCCCAGGGATCAGGAGAGGGCAGTCGGGGCTTATGAGAAATCGTGGAAAAACCCCAAGCAGATCGGATCAGCCAGGGTACTGCTCCCCACGGCCCCCACTTTCTTCCTCTTCTTGGCCTCTCGTTCTAAGCCTGTCGCTGTGCTACCCTGCCTGCCTCTCGCCCTGCTCTGCGGATGCCTTAGCAACCTTCTGCCTCCCACTGTTGCCCATAGCAACCAGTAGGAAAGGTCCCTGTCAGAAGAAGAGGGTAAAATCGCTCATTTTCCACATAGCTCCCGGCAGCCACTCTGAAGCCCCAGGACCTCGCCCCTACAACTAATCCTGATTACAAATTCTGAAAATAGTGTCCCTCACTTAGCTGCCAGCTTCCTGCTCTTAGGGCTTCCAAAAAGAGATCACAATAGCTCACACCTTTTCTTGAGGCCTTTTCCCTTAGCTGGAGGCAGAAGGATGTTTCATATCATCATCAAAAGGTTTTAGGTCTTCCTTGAGGATAGGGTCAACTGTTTTATGGTTTTTATTTAAATTATTATTTCAAAAAAATTAGGAAGTACAAGTGTTTTTTTTTTAATGGATAGATTGTGTCCTGCTGAAGTCAGAGCTGCCAGTGTACCAGTCACCAAAACAGTGCACATTACACATAATGAGCAGATTTTTAACCATCACCCCTCACCTTCTCCTCCTTAGCTTTCAATGTCCATTACATCACTTGATGACCATGTTTAGCTCTTACTTACAAGTGAAAATGTGCTTCACTTAGGATAATGGTCCCAGTCCCATCCAAGCTGCTGTAAAAGACGTTATTTCACTTCTTTTGATGGCTGAGTAGTACTCCACTATCTGTGTGTGAGAGCGCGTGCATGCACACGCCACATTTTCTTTTTTCAGTTTTTTTTATTAAATCATAATGATGTATATTATGCATTTATGGGGTTCAGTGTACTCATTTGATATACAATGTGAAATGCTTACCTCAAAATGATTAACATGTCCATCCTCACTTACTTATTTGCTATGTTAAGACAATTATACTCTTTTCTTAATAGTTTTGAAATGTACCATAGTATCCTGCACTGGTTAGCACTTAGGTTGGTCTCCCATCTTTGCAATTGTGAATTGGGCTGCAATGAACATTTGCATGCAGGTGTCTTTATTACACAACGACTCCTTTTCCTCTGGATAGAACCCAGCAATGGGATTGCTGGATTGAATGGCAGGTCTGCCTTTAGTTCTTTGAGGAATCTCCATACCGCTTTCCATAGCAGTTGTACTACCTGAAGCCATAAAAACGCTAGAAGAAAATGTAGGAACAAGTCTGCCAGAACAAAGAATTTATGGGTAAGACCCCAAAAGCAAACACAGCACCAATAAAAATAAATAAACGGAACTATACTTAAACTAAAAACTTTCGGCACAAGAAAGGCAGTAGCCTCAATAAAGTAAGCAGCCTACAGAATGGGAGAGAATATTCCCAGACTTGATATCTGGCAAAGAACTAATATCCAGAATTGCAAGGAACTCAAAGAAATCACCCCCCCCCCCCGCCAAATAACCCCATCCAAAAGTGGGCAAAAATAGGAACAGAATTTTCTTTAAAGAAGATAGGCAATGGCCAGCAAACTATGACAATTCTCAGCAAAATGAATTACCAGGGAAATGCAAATTAAACACACAACATGTTAGATTTTTAGTGAGGGGGCAAGGAGAGAACAGCCTGGGGCAGATGGAGACGCAGCTGCCTTTCCTGATTCCACCTCGTCACCCAAGGCAGTGTCACGTGGGCTGAGCTGCACCATCCTGCAGGGGGCAGTCATGCCAGGAAGTCTTCCTGCCCCGTCTCCCTCTGACGTCCCTCCAAGAGTGGGCTGGGGAGGAAGTGCTGCTTCTCACCCCCGCTGTTCCCTGCAGGATGAGAAGCCCTGACCCTGTCGGAACAGGAGGGTACACAGCACTTTAGAATGTTTGGGAAAAATGTCCATGAAAGCAACAGCTCAACCCATGATGCTCCATACCCAACAGAAAACCTTTTAACATTTTCTGCTGTTTGCTTCAACAATGGAACTGTGGCCTGATTTAGCCCAGAAACGTAGCCTCTCTGAGTCTTCAGTCAGGGCTGAAAGGCTTTACCACAAACCTTTGTAGGCAGATAAGATGCTGCTCAAATTTGAATCAGGAAGATTTGTTAATAGGAATTTATTCCTCCAGCCTTTATCTTATATTATCTTGTCAGAAAAAAATAGTTTTGTTTTTCTGCTTATGAAGATGATAGGTATTTATTATATAAGAGTCACATAAATCAGTAAGAAATAAAGCAGGAAGTTAATATTACCCATTACTTGGTCGCCATTAATGTCTTTACTGTCTTTTAAGAGATTATAATTTGCATTTCTCTATATAGAGATGAAGATTTATTTATACACAAAAAAAAGGGCTGAGAGAGAGAGAAATTTATAAACATACTGAATAAAAAGAATGATTATGCTGTATATGCCTTTTGATTTAATTGATAATATATTCCTGACATTATTGTGGGCTGAATTTTGCATCAGCTCCCCATTCATATGTGCAAGCTCTAACTCCCAGTGTGGCTGCATTTGGAGACAGGGCCTTAACAAAGTATTTGAGGTCACATTGGCCATAAGGGTGGGGTCCTAGTCCAGTCTGACTGAAGTCCTTATAAGGAGATTGAGACTCAGACACACACAAAGGAAAATGCAGGGAAGACACAAGGAGAAGACGACGATGTGAGGAAGCCAAGGAGAGAGGCCCCAGAATGAGCCGACTTGTCCACACCTTGACCTTGGACTTCAGGCTTATATAACTTAGATGATAAATTCCTGTTGAATAGCTCCCCATTCTGTGGTATTTTGTTATGGGAGCCCTAGAAAACTAATGTAAGTATCTTTATGAAGCTTTAAATATACTGTCCAGTGTTTTTATTTTTTATTTTTTTTAATGAAATGATTACTATTTTTTTATGTTTTTTTTTATTTTATTGTCTTTATTATTAAATCATAGCTGTGTACAATAGTGCAATCAAGGGGTAAAATGTGCTGGTTTCATATACAATCTTAACTATTTTCATCAAACTGATTAACATAGCCTTCCTGGCATTTTCTCAGTTATTATATGAAGATATTTGTATTCTGCATTTAATAAGAATCGCCTGTACCCTTCTAAGATACACTGTAGGTGTGGCCCCACCAATTACCCTCCCTCCACCCCAACCTCCCCTCTCCCCTCCCTCCCCTTGCCCCTTTCCCCATATTCTTGTGTTATAGTTGGGTTATACCCTTCATACGACAGCTATGAGACTTCCTTATTTTTTTTTTTTTTTGAGACAGAGCCTCAAGCTGTCACCCTGGATAGAGTGCTGTGGCATCACAGCTCACGGCAACCTTCAATTCCTGGGCTCAAGCGAGCCTCCTGCCTCAGCCTCCCTAGTAGCTGGGACTACAGGTGCCCGCCACCACGTCTGGCCATTTTTGGTTGCAGCCGTCATTGTTGTTTGGCGGGCCTGGACTGGATTCAAACCTACAGCTCAGGTGGATGTGGCTGGTGCCTTAGCCCGTTGAGCCATAGGCGCCGAGCCCAGACTTCCTTATTCTTAAGGTGGTCCAGTGTAATCAGTATTAGTAATATGCATTAGGCCCTAAACAAGTTTAACTACACAGACATTTACATTTGGGAGGATGATGCATTGTCTGCAGAGTGTATGCATATACAGGTGTGTTTTTTATAAATTGTTAATAACCTTTTGATTTTCTCAAAAGCAGAAAAGGAAAGAGTAGGTGATATGGCATTTTTTTCCCTCCATCTACAGATCATTTACCTTTGATTTAATAGCAACTTCAGGGTTTTCTCCAGCTTCTTTCTTTACATTCCCACAAAAATTATAGATGCATATGCAAAGCTGGCTCATGGGGGATTGCCTTACCCTCTTTCTTTCTGTCTTCTGTCTCTAGCTTTTTCCTTCAACATTAAAGTCCCAGTTCAAGCCATCTGTCTTGTCTACATCATTATCGTTCCCCAAATAACTCTACATTCTTTTGTATCTCCCATAATGCCCAGGAGCCCAGTAAATAAATTCTTGTCGATTGATCAAATTCCAGCTACTTGCCCTCTAACTGATGACACCTACCCATAGGGCCTCTTTTGTCTTTGCTCATCTTCCATCTGTTCCCTTCAGTCAAAATAGATTGACTTTCTCAGTCTCTCTGACTTCCTTCCCATCCCCTCCCAGCTGTCTCTTCCTCCCAGGCCATTCTTTAGCTGTTTCCACTCTTCTGTTTTTCATTGATCATTATGGTTTGTTTTTCTTCTCTACATTTAACATTTTGTCAGATAAGAGATAGTGAGAGAAACAACTTTCTGTTATCTATTCTTATAAATATGTAGGCCCCTCCCAACTAACTGTGCTGTTACATTTCTACATTTCTATCTTTATGGAAAGGTATAAACATTTGAGTATCAGTGTAGCTTTGGCTCTGGAATGTGGCAGACCCAAACTTGAATACTGATATTGTTGTTAATACCTACAACCTATGTGACTTTGGGTACCTTCAATAAATTCTCTGAATTTAATTCATTATTTATAGAAAGACAATAGTAAGACATTTATTATAGAGTTTGTGAAGATTAAATTAATCAACAAGTGGAACGATATCTGTACTGTGTGGTGCATAGTAGCCACTCAGTAAATATCAATGATTATTAAAGTTATCTCAAGTCTTCATTGTGAAATAGTGACACCAAAGTATATTGTAATAATTTAAATAGTTTTCTGGTTTGTTTTAAATATTGTCTGTCCCATATATTGGAAATAATCAATAGAAATTAACCCCAAGGAAGCTCAAATGTTGGGCTTATTATGCAAAAATAGAACTGTAATCTATTTTTAAAATATTCAAAAAATGAAATCCTGTCTATAGAAATAAATTATGAGAATGATGTTGTACCAAATAGAAAGTATTAGTAAAGAGATAGAAATTATAAAACAAGAACCAAACAGAAATTCTGAGGTTTAAAAGTACAATAGCTGAAATAAAAAATTTACTAGAGATGCCCATAAGATTTGAGTAAGTGGAAGAAAGAATCAGTCACTTAAAGACAGAGCAATTGAGATCATCTAGTTTGAATAATTTAATAAAAGAAAAAACAAAAAAAAGAAAAGACTCAGAGATTTCTGTGACACTCTCAAGTGAGCCAATATATACATAATAGGAATTCCAGAAAAAGAAGGGGGATACAGAAATGATATTTGAAGAAATAATAACTAAAATTTCCCAAATTTGATGATAAACATTAACAATACATCCATGAGTATCAATGAACACTAAGTAGGATGCACTCAAACAGAAACAGGACTTGATACATCATAATCAAACTGTACAAAGCCAAAGATGTGTAATCTTGAAGACAGCTAGTGAGAAATGACTTATCACATACAGAGAAGCCTCAAAAAGATTAACAGCCAACTTTTTACCAAAAACCACAGAGGCCAGAAGGAAGGAGAAAGATATAAAGTGATCAAAGAAAAATACTCTGCAATAGAATTTCTCTACTTAACAAAATTACATTTCCAAAAATGAAGAAGAAATTAAGATAGTGCCAGACAAACAAACTGGGAGAGAATTTGGTATTGGACCTTCTTCATTATCAATTGCTAATAGGACTCTTTTAGGTTGAAATGAGGACACTAGACAGTAACTGAAATTTATATGAAGAAAGAATGTTGGTAAGGATACTACTACTATTAAAGATAGCATAAATATATCTTTTGTTGGTCAGACTTTTCTTCTCACTTCTGATTCAAGTGACAATGAAATAGACGTAAATAGAAAAAATTCCATTTATAATAGCATAAACATTAAAATATTCAGGAGTAAATTTAACAAAAAAAGTTGTAAAACTAATTTTCTGAAAATTACAAAATGTTGCTGAGTCAAATTAAGGACTATTTAAATAAAAGGAGAGACATTTCCTTGCCTTGATAAGTCCAGCCAATGGGAGGCACCAACTGGAAGTTGGAGGATGAGGTGAAGGTATTCACCACTCTACTTCTGATGGGTGTCCTTTTCCATACAGCTGTTTTCTCTGTTACAGAAATTTATTCCTCTTTTTGTCCCTTAAGGCTTCACTATTCCTTACTGATTTTTCCTTAACCTTCTCACTTCTTTGTAAATGTGTTTATTATTAACCTTCCTCAGAGTAACTACTCTGTTTAAATGTGCCATAGATTCTTACTGGGATCCTGAAGATTACATCATGCAATTCCTATAGCATACATAAAAACATCTTGAAATGGGTAGTAACAATACTTTCTGCATATTTGAATTGAACTAAAAAAGAGATTCAAATGTTAAATAAAAGTAGACACGAAGTTCTAAAAGGTGACCAGACAGGGAAACTATATTTGTTGTTTTAAGTCTGGGATATTACTCTTCAGATGGCATTCCTTGTTATCCAGTGAAACTGGAAAAGTTGAGGTCTATCATTATATTTTATTCCATTTAGCAACCCCAAGATAATTGTAGTGGTTTTAAGCATAATATTAAAAGTAGGAACTTTGAAACAAAGCTGATCTAACTTTAGGTTTTGGCTTTTCTACTTATTAATTCTATGATCTCCAGCAAATTCTAAGACCTCCAGCTTCTTTGAGCTTTGGTTTACTCATCATTAACATTCTTCCTCATCTTAATAATAATAGTCACGTGGTAGTCTAAGAGGGATATCAGAGTTTAAAAGACAGAATAAGTAAGTGTGCCTGAAAGAAACAGGAGTTCTAAAAGGCCACACCTTTTGGGGGCAAAACTTGATTGTAAGAGGGACTTTACCCAACAAATGCAACTAGTGTAACATGGTTTCTTGTACCCTCAATGAATCCCCAACAATAAAAAAAAAAAAAAAAAAGAAATGCAAACAATGTAACCTAATCATTTGTACATTTATATTAGCCTGACCATTTAAAAGAATAAAAAAGTCGGTTGCTATTAATAAAAAAAAAAAAAAAAGAAAGAAACAGGAGTTCTATAAAGATTAGCTATTATCTCATAACAGCTCTTTTGAGGCAAAATTGGCTTACAATTACAACATATGTTTAAAGGGTACAATTTGACAAATTTCAATATTAATATACACCTGTGAAGTCATTACCATGATCATGATAATGATGTAGCCATCATACATGAAAGGTTTCTTTATGTCTTTTTCAACTTTCTCTCTTTCCCCTGACTGAACTCCCCTCACTGTCCCTGCTCTTCCCAGGGAATTACTCGATGCTACAGATTAGGTTTCCTTTCCTAAAATTTCATATAAATGGAATAAACAGTATGTATATTTTATTCATCTTCTTTAACTCAGCTTAATTATTTTGAAATTCATTAATACTGTGTATATCAATAATTTTTTACTTTTATTTCTGAGTAGTATTCACTGTATTTATATATTATTATTTATGTATGTTTGTTAGATGTTATTTTAACAAGAAAAGTTAAAACCCATAAGGTTTTCTCTAAAGAAAGAAGATGTATCTTTTTCTCTTCTTTCAGAAAGGCTTAGAGGGCCTGAGCTTCAAAGTTAGAACTCATGGTTAGTTGACAGTGGGCTGACCTCTGCAAGAGACTATGGGAGATAATTAGCTAGAAACATACTCTTTATGGAAAAGTTGATTTCTAGGTTTACATTGTATTTTTCTCCATCCTAATTGTTTTTATTATTCTAAAATATTTAATAAAGGTCGTGTTAAAAGTTACAACCTGCCAAACATTTAGAAAGAAATGATAACAACACTTCTAAAGTTGTTGAAGACCTTTGGCAGCTCTTCTAAAATTGGGCTTTTTTGAGACTAGCATTGTCCTGATATCAAACCAAGACAAAAGAAATTACAAGAAAATGAAGGTGTACACTAATGCCGCTCATGAACATGAAGTCAAAATAACCTTAACAAAATGTTAGGAAATAAAATCTATCAGTATATAAAATGGGTACTACATCATGACCATTCAAGGTTTATCTCAGAAAAGCAAGGTTAATATAATATAACATTCAACCACCCATAGATTTCAGAAAAATTTGCTACATTAAGAGGGAGAACAAAGAGGAAAAACCATATGATTACCTCCAGAGGTTCAGAAAAACAAATTGAATTCAACAATATGTAACATACATTCATGATAAAAAAAAATACTTCCAGGTATATAAGGGAAATTCTTGAAACCTATAGCTCCCATCATATTTGATGATTTAAGATCAACTATTTCCTTCTAGGAACAGAGAAACAAGACATGAGTGTCTGATCCTACCTTTTCTATTGTACCTAGCATCATAGCCAGTGAAGTTGGGCAAGAAAAATAAGTAAAAGACGTAAATAGGAAAGAAAGAAGTAAGATAGTCTTCATCTGCAGATGACACGAAAGTTTATATAGAATAATCTAATAAATCTACAAAAATCTATTTAGGTATAAATATATGAAAAACCTATATGCTGAAAACAACATTACATTAATGAATGAAAGGAAAAAAGATAAAAATAAACAGAGATATATACCTTGCTCACAAATTGAAAGAATTAGTATTGTTAAGGTTGACACTTCTTCCAAATTGATCTATGCATTCAATACAATCTCAATCAAAATCCTAGCAGGCTTTTTTTTTTTTTTGGTAGAAATTGACAAGACAATTTTTAAATTTTTGTAGAAAATGAAAGGATCTAGAATAGCCAAAACAATTTGAAAAAGAATAAAGTTGGAAGATTTACCCTGCCTGATTTCAAAGACTCAAAGATTGGTTTCTAAGGATAGCCATACAGATAAAGAAAAATGGCATGAATATAGAAATAAAGATGAATGAGAAAGTAAAAAGGGCCAGAAATATAACCTGCATGTATATGATCAATTGAGTTTTGAAAAAAAGGTCTATGTACTTTAATAGGGAAAAAGATAATCCTTTCAACAAGCAGCACTGGAACAATGGGATATCCATTTAAAAAGAGAAGACCCTCACCCCCTGCTTTATATCTTATACATAAATTAATTTAAAAAAATCACAGACCTCAATGTAAAAGCAAAACCTAAACATTTCTGTAAGAAAATACAGGAAAAAAATTTTGAGAACTTGGGTAGGAAAGATTTCCATCTACCACAGTCCTGACCCAGCAAGACCCATGGAAGCTCCAGCTTTGCTCATGGTCTTCCTGTGAGATGGGGTAACACTACTTAGAAATGGGAGAAATCAGAACAGTGAGAGAGGGAAGACTGGCAATAGCCAGCTTGACTGTTGACTGTTCTGAGGGCTTCCTGAAAGTCATGGCATACAAACAAACAAGATGTTTTCTTGAGAAGCTTTTGCTGTTTCATTTAAAACCACCTTTGTTTTCTCTCCTTTCTTAACTCATTCCCCTTTTCCGTCACTCCTGATGCCCTGAGGTTGTATCCCCTAATACCAACTAGACATTTGCAATTGGCTTTACCATAAGCTTTGCTTTTATAGGCTATAACAATATGTAATAACAACCCACTGAAGAAATAGGTCGTATTACCATATACTATATCCTCATTTTACTGAGGCCTGGAGAAGCTAGGTAACTTGTCCAAGATCTTACAGGCTATATATGGAGCATCAGGATTTGAACTCTGACTCTAAAGCCCATGCTCTTAGCAACTCTGCTATGAATGTTTTAGCGAGCTGCCCATCAGCTTTTTCTTCCTAGATCTTGATTCTGACGATAAGCCTTCTTGCCCTCGTTATGAGTTCTGGCATTTCCAGAGTTCATATTTCACTGGAGCTCGGTTGTGGGGCTTTCTCAGTATATTTTGTACTATGAAAAGAGATCTGAGCCAGTTTGGGTGAGCAATTGTAAGACATAGCATATTAAAAATAGGATCTCTAGCCATTCTTGACAGCTGGTAGAAAGAAATATTCAGTGAAGGGAACATTTCTGACTGGTACAAGATTGCTCCTTAGGCTGTGATATGAACTAGATGACCTTCAGGCTTCAACCGGCCTATCACTAGACAGAAAAGAAGTTTGACTCCTTCCATTCCCCACCTGCTGTTAACATGACAGGTGTGTTTTTGATTGCTAAAGGGTGGCCCATTCTACTACAATGATGACACATAAAAGGGTAGAAGCAACTTTTCCAGTTCCTATGCGCGCGCACACACACACATACATATGTATAAATGTATTCAGTGATAAGTATTGAAAACTCATTGGTAACTCTGTGGCAAGAAGAACACTACTTTTGAATTTGACAGGACATGTTTTTGAGGAAGAAGATAGAAAGACAGTATTGATTCTATAGATCAACAAATTCTTATAGATGAAGGAGGTTACAGGATGAATAAGATAGTGTCCCACATACGTTAATCAACTATCTTGGGTTTTCTGGGGACTGAGTAGCTTTCCAGGATGCAGGACTTTCAGTGCTAAACTGGACAAGTCCTAGGTAAGTTGAAATGAGTTGGTTTTTCCTACCTGTTCCCAAGGAGCTCATAGGCTAGAAGGGAAATAGTGTTGTATGTAGAATTGTGGAATAGTACTCGCTTGTAACTTGTGTAGTGTTTTCTGTGAGGCAGACAGTATTCAGAATAATGCTTGTTTGAGTATGTTCAGGCTGCTATAACAAAATACCATAAACTGGGTAGCTTACAAACAACATATATTTTTCACAGTTTTAGAGACTGGACAGTCCAAGTTCAACCCAACCAGTGTATTTGGTGTTAGTGAGGACCCATTTTCTGGTTTCTAGAATTGTCTCACTGTGTCTTTACATTGAGGAAGGGACAGAGTCAGCTCTCTGAAGTCTCTTTTTTGACGGCATTAATTTCAATCATGAAGGAAAAGCCCTCCTGACCAAATCACCCCCAGAAGGCCACATTCAAGGTGATGACCTTGGAGGTTGGGATTTTAATATATGAATTTTGGGGAAACATAAACATTGAATATATTTGCCATCCATGTGTATTAACTTGCATGAATCTCCTAATATCCCTGGGAAGGAAAGAATATTATTGTCCCCATCTTACATAGATAGAAATTGAAGCAGTACTTAAGGATGGTAAATTGGGGATTCAAACCCAGGGAATATGGGTCAGGATCTGAGATCTTAACCCAGAAACACTTCTCTCAAAAGGTTTAAGACAGAAATAGCACTGAAGGGCGAGTGATTAACCTTGTGAGTCATAGGAAAGGGTCATGAAAGAAAAGGTGGTGGGGAAATGGGTTAGAGAAGGTGATACTGGAGACAAATTTTGAAGGATAAATGAGGAATTAACTAGCAGGAAGGAAAGAATAGGGCATTTCAGGCATTCCAGGTTAGGACATGGAGATGGAAAACCTCATGGTGTTGCTGCTAGGCCAATGCCAGTGAGGGCCCTAATAAAAATCTCCTGGGCTCTGACACTGAGAATGTGTCATCAACCATGCCACCAGACCTTTGGAAAGAAGCCTGGAGAGGAAGCATGGCCAGACCATCAAGGACCTTGCATGCCATGATAAGAAGCATATATTTTAACCTCCTCTACACAGGGGAGCCCTAAGGACCTTCAAGTAAAACTTGAAATTTTTATTTTTAAAGAATTACTCTGATAGCAACCAGAGAACCACTGGAAAGGGGAGGGATTATGGGAACAGGGGTAGGGGATATCCAAGTATGAAGTTCTTTAAAAAATCTCTGTGAGAACCAGTGCCTTCAACTGCAGGATGAAGACAGTTGGACAGATTCAAACAATGATGGAAGCAAAATGAATCAAACGTCATTAGTGACTGGATGGAGGTGATAAAGGGACCAGGAAACCAGAGAATAAATTCCGAGAGCCTTGTTGGATGACTGGGTGCATGAGAATTCCACCAACAGTTTTTAAAAAAAGAATAGAAGGGGAAAGGATAGTAATTCTAGCCTTCCCCAGTGTGACTTTCAAGGGTCTATAGGATCCTTAAATGCTATTGACTAATACAGGTATTCCATATATAGAAGAAAATAACTTGCCATTAGGCTACTCAGTTTTCTGATTAAATGAAATAATAATTAAAAGGGAAGTTCTTAGATACAGGTATGAAGTAAATAGAAAGCAGAATTAATGTAATAATTCAACATCTTTTGGGTTGTCCTTGAGGTAGAAAAATTTTAATACATTCATTTATGATAAGGTATCAGTGGTTTACTTTATTGTTTCTTCTAAAAATGTTTGTATGTTATGAAAGACAGCAATCCTTAACTGAAAGAATTTGAGGTACCCTGATCCTAGAGGTGAGGCAATTTTGACGGGTAAAAGAGAGTTTCAGAACTCCTCAAATCTTAGTATATTTGCAGCTACCAATTCTATGAGCATGGTTTATATAGGATAATTTGAGCTACTGAAAATTGTTCAAATTATCCTATACAAGGATTATCAGACATGGGGCTTCCTCACTCCCACACAGACTCTACCCCTATGTGAACTATTCCCCTTCCCCAATACTTGCATGTTTGTTTCAAAACTTTTAAGATTTTTAGGATTTGGAAATTGCAAGTACAGAAAATCAGTTATTACTGATCAATATTGGAAAAAACCCTAATTACATGACCTATTTATTTGAAGTTTTAATGCCACTTTTCAGCTCTGTTTCCCCCTTTTAATTTCCCAAGTGTGATCATGCTTCCTTCAAAGTGTCCTGTATCCCTTAAAGGGGAAAGGGACACACATCCCTTCATCTCTTCTGATGGGTGGACTGTGGATTAAAGTGCATGGAAAACGATGTTGATTAACTAATTCACCCTTTGACAAAAGAGCTTAAAGTAGTATCTCATTAAAACATGAATTGATCTTAGCATATCTTCTTTGAAATAACCATACGTGGAAGGCCTGTAGGAATGGAGATCCAGAGAGGCAAAGGGAATTTCCCAAAGACACACTCTTAGTCTGGGGACCAGTGAGAATGGCCTGACATCCACTAGTCCTCTTGCCAGCAGGCAATCTTGTCGCCTTTCTATTATAATGACATCATCTGGGAACTAGCCAAATCACATGGAGAACCACTCTGGCTCTTAAGACTTTGTGGCCTGGGCATCCTTTCTACGAGGCAAACTTCACCCATATCTCAGATTTCCTAACATTGGTTTTTATTTAGAGACACATGCTGCTCACTGTTCTAACATCCATCTTCGTCAGCACCCAAGGCCACAAGTTCATCTGAATGGCTAGTGACATACTGCAGATAGACTGCACCAAAGATGTTAAACTCTATATGACATTTATATGGACTCTGAGCTCACCAGAGATGGATTGAGGCTGCCATAAAGCCTTGGGGCAGCCAGGCAAACAAAAGGCTAAGGACACTAGTGGGGGCAGGGTAGGACAAGTAGTATTTCGCTACATTTACTCTCTCAACATTCACTCCCCCACCCACACACCAAACTTGGCTTACGCCTTGTTTAGGAAATGAAAACACCAAGTGGGTTTGGGGGTTTTTGGAGCCCAGCACAAAAACAAACTCAGCCTTGCTTATCAGCAGAATTCCTGGTGGCTCAATCACTAGCACACATAACAGGACACTTACAGCACCCCAGTTTGAACTCAGGGCACCCTACCCACCATATATCTCAATGGAATAAAGAAAAGCCATAAGGAACATAGATGCAACAGTGGTGGTGGATAAAGCAAGGGTTTGAATGTATGTCCATTGTATTCCTTGGGGACATATCCTCAACATCACTGTCGTAAGGGTTATTTATGGGCATGTTCCCCAAGGATGGACAGAATGCTGGCATTCTACTCTCTTTGCCTAGTCTGAAAACCAGATTAAAGGCAGAATACATCTGGGTTTGTAGTCGAGATTATCAGCATGATGGGGCCCATTTTTACCTGACCCAACAGGTATAGTGCAGGTACTCAGGAACCTATCTGGAAAATGACTTTACACAACCAAACATTAATGTCTTTTTCATAGCTAATGCTAATCAGTTATGCAAGCACTTAATAATGTGAGTAAGCTTGCTGCAAAGAACATACCCAGTTATCAGAAATGGGGCTTCCCCACCCCCACACAGATTTATATGTGCCATTACAGACCACTGCATGTATGCGTGTGTGTGATCTTCCTGGACCGCTGGCAGCTAACTTTAGAAGATGCAGATTTTTTTATATCATCTAAAGCACAGCAACACGTACACATTTCAAAAGAATCAGTGACTAGCAAAGCCCCACATTCACATGAAGAAAGACAACAATAAATGTGACTTACCAGTTTAGGTTGTTTGAGGCAGGAGAGGAACAAGTTGCTGGTAATTGTCCAGTACTTTCATTCAATAAATCACATTGGCTTTGCTTTCTCTTGTGGCTCAGCCTCTGCGCAAAGCAAGCAAACCTCCTTCCTATTCTGTGTAAGGAATAAAATGCGAACAGGATCACTACAGGCAAGAGCTGAAGTCCATGATCACTGAACTACTCTTTATGCAAATAAAACAGCAAGATGATGCACGGGAAGAGGAGGGAAGAGGTAAACAGCCTGGCTCAGGATCTAGGTGGATTCTCGAGACTGCAGCCTGGGGAAGGTTTAATTTCTCAAGCTCGGGTGCGTTGTAGTAAAAGGATACCATGACTTCAGTGTGTGTGTTTAGCCTATCGTATCTGTGGGGACCATTCGGAACGGTATGCAGGGACAACAAGCTTCACGGCAAACACGTCAGAAGTGACTGCTGCTCAGGGGTGAGCAGAGGGGCAGTGGGTCAGCCAGCTCGCTTTGCACTACATCAATGGCAGGGAAAGAAATACTGCCTGGCACCCGGGAGCCCGTACAGGGATCTGTGACTACAGATGATCTACCGCTCCTCGGGGGCCAGACCCCTGTTACTCCTACAGCCGTCTGGGATCAGAAGCACGCAGGTGGCAGCCACATTCCCTCATGACAGGACTCCTGCGTGATCCCTTCTAAGTTCCTGGGGGGGAGCAAGGGGGCATCTTAAGAAAGCTCTAAATCCAGCCAGGGTTGCTCAACCTGTGTTCAGGTTTTTCTGAGTTGGTTCTGAGAAAATAGTCAACAGATGTGGGACTTAGGACACCGAGAGGCGTAGTCTCAGGTGGAAGCTTCCTGTGCTGCCTCTAGACCAGCCACCTGTGGGTGTGCTTGGCTCCTCTCAGGGCTGATGAAACACACAAAATAGACTTTCTGGAAAGCTGCATATGTGGGTATTTTCCACATTTCTCTCTGAAATAAAATGGCAAATGGCCTTCACAGGATGCTTATTATGTTAGGGAGGCCTTGTTGATGGAGATCATATATGAATACCACACACCCACACACAGGCACACACGTGTGCACACGTGGGAACACACACACAGATGGTCCTAGCAACAGCATTAAGAGTGTTTCTAAAGCTCTCTTCAGATTCTCTCTCTGCCAGCTGAGTGCTTCGCTGCTGCAATGACTTCAGAAACACTGACTCTAGTCTGTTATTTATACCTGGAGACAAATCAAAACCCAAATTTTGAGACTCTGTAACAAGTCAAGAGAAAGTCCTGGTCATAAACAAGAGGGTGGAGTGTTAATCCTTGGCCTGGCAGTTACTTAGGATCCTGGGAAGGGCGTCTTGAATTCCTGAAACTCTCCCTCTTTCTAGAGACATCCTCTCCCCCTGGCAGCTCCCTCACCCCTGACAGGTGGCTGCTCCAGACCTGGCATCCGAGGCAAGGCCCAGATCCCTCATAAAACCTGGGTCTCCAAAGGATGAGCTCAGTTTAGCTTTTTGCAACTGTTTTTCTTTTCTGATGAAAAAGACAAACTCCCTCTCTGGAACATGTGTTTTCCTTTTCTCCTTGGATGTATTTGTCCATGGAAGCATTGCTATGAAAAATGTAATTTGGGGAAACCTTTGCCCTTGAGGTTCAGAGGCTATTTTTATTTTTTCCACTGAGGATTAAGAAAGAGTTAGACTTCCCTTGTGCGGCTTACGCCAAAATGATTGCAGGGAAAACTTACTCTTCTGTCTAGAAAAAACTTTGATTTTTAATGCAGATTTACTTAAATTCCATCTGCTTGGGTAAGCCAGGTGACTGAGTAACTCTGCAAAGGTCCAGGGGGGCCTCAGAGGGATCATGAATTCAATCTGCTATGCAGAGCTAAGGAGACTAAGCGTCTAGTAATAGTAGCACTGCTTTCTAGAGCAAATACTTAAGTCCGGGTCAAAAACCCTATGTTAATTGCAAAGTAGATTCATTCATTCATCTGTTTATTCATTAATCCACTCCTCAAGAGATATTAAGTGCTTATTAGGTTAGATCCACTATGACAGACTTTAATATCACTCAAAACCTATTGATGAAGTATAAACTTATTGACATACTTTAGCAAAAATCTCCATATCCTGGCCTCCCTACCTCACTAGTCTGATTTCTACTCCATGCTATAGCCTTTTGGAATAACTTCCTTTTTTCTTTTTTCTTTTATTTTATTTTGCGACAGAGTCTTATTTTGTCATCCTGGGTAGAGTGCTGTGGTGTCATAGCTCACAGCAACCTCAAACTCTGGAGCTTAAGTGATTCTCTTGGTTCAGCCTCCCAAGTAGCTGGGACTACCGGCGCCTGCCAACATACCCAGCTATTTTTTAGACGTGGGGTCTTGCTCTTGCTCAGGCTGGTCTCGAACTCCTAAGCTCAGGCAATCCACCCACTTTAGCTTTCCAGACTTAGTATTACAGATGTGAGTCACCATGCCCAGCCGGAATAACTTTCAGATCCTCACATATGCCATATTTTCTTGTAACACCAGACCTTCACATTATAATTTTCTTCTGCCTGGATGCTCAGTTCCCTTTGTCTGGCTAATTCGTGTACATCTTGAGAGCCTGGGGTTAAACAGCATCTCCCAGAGATACTTTTCTGTCCCTGAGGCTGTTAGGGTCCTTGCTCTGTGGTCTGACAGTATGGTACCTTCTACTCTTATCATCACCTCCATCACATTATTACCCTCACTTGCGTAGCACCAGTCATCTCCATTCTGTTGTGAGAGTTCAAGTGCAGAGTCTCTTACTCTGTTCTATTTCCAGTGTCTATCAGAGTTCCTGGCACATAGAAGGCATTTAATAAACACTGGTATTCTATTGAAGTGCTTAGCAGCTATTTATTGACTGAATGAATAAACCATCTCAAAGAAAAATGGGGGAGGGTTTTGGAATTGAAAGGAACCTTAAAGTCCTCTCGTTGTATCTAATTTTTCTTACCAAGTGGCCATCCACTGAAAGGTTGCCTCCTCCAGTGAATCCTTCTCGATTAATCTCAACCCAAACTGATCCCACTCTTATTATTGTCTCCCACTCCCTAGCATTTTGACAACATGTTCTCGCTTTTTGTTCTCTAGCTGTTTCCTAGAGTTTCATCTCTACAAACTGGTACTCTCTACAACTCAGCATAAGCCTGCAATTATCTATGTCTGATTCATTGAACAGCAAACATCTGAACAGGGAGTTAAATGATCAGAGTCTCGTTTTAGGAAGATTACTCTGGTTTTGAGGGAAGAAAGGGTTAGATCAGTGAGACCTAGAGAAGATTCTAATATCGAGTACAGTGTAGAGATGGAATCTAAAGGCAGCTTTGCTCTTTCTTTCCCTTCATTCCTCCTCCCATCACTCCACCCTCTATGTCATAACACCAGTGTTCTCGTTTGTTCCAAACTCAGAACTTCCCCTCCACCCAGTTCCACCCCTGCAGTTATTTTTCTTGCTTACGTTATTTGTGAACATGTCTCTCCGATTTAATTAAAAGCTCCTTTGAAATCAGAGATTGTGTTTTAATTTTGTATCTTCCTCTTCTAACCCTTACACTTCCTGGCCTAGTGTCCTGCAAGTGCTCAATAAATGTGAAGAAAGAGAAAGATTTATTGTTTGCAAAGCACTGAATGAAAAGATATAGAGTAAAAAGATGAATGGTGCATCTTTGCAAAGATAAAAGAGATAATATGTACGAAAAGAGATGCAAATGATTAAAATACAAGGAAGGATTAAGTGCTTTGTAACAAAATATGAGGAATGTGATAAGCAAGGAGTATCAAAGAATTATGAGTTCCTTCTGGAATGCTTAGGGAAGATTCACAGAGAAGGCTGCTTTTGAACTGGCACTGGAGTCATGAAGATCTCTGCAGGTTGAAAGGAAGAGGTAGGATTGGAGTCAAAGCCTAAAGTCAAGGCACAGAACTCCTGAGCTCCTGGAGCATGACAAGTAGTCCAAGGGACTGGAGCAAATGGAGAAGGGAAGAGCTAATGGAACTTGTCTCCAAAAGGAGGCAGGGGCTAAATTGGGGAGAGCTTGAGTGCTATGTTAAAGAGTTTAGATGATGTGCTTTTGGTGACTGTGAGTTGAGCATGGGTTGCCAGAGCAGTTGATAGAGAGCCCTGTGGCTTAGCCATTGTGGACGATGATCTGAAGTGGTGAGAACCTGGAAGCAGGAAGACACCAATGGTGTGAGGACCTATGGAAATATAAAGGAGGAGATGAAAAAGGGAAAAACTTTGAAGACTGAATTCCTAGGACTTGTCAACAGTACAGGCGGGACTAGGGGAAGATGAAAGAGAGAGACTGGAGATGACTTTTGAAGTTTTAACCTATATGATGGTGGATATGAGGACAGTGATTCCAGTACGTGCACCTAGAGATAATTTGGGCATTTGTGTTACCGTCGATGTACTTTTAGAGAAAAGAGCAGGGGTGGAGTCCTTGGAGCCACATGAATATGCCTAACCTACTTTGAAAAAGCCATTTAGCACCAGGTGAAAAAATAATCCAGCCTACGCCAGATGAATTGACCCTGCTAGGCCTACACGCAGGCCATTTGCAGGGGGAATGGGTACAGAGTTGCCTTGTAAGTGTGAGTTTGCAGTTTCCCATTGGAGCTGTGGGAAGAGTCTGAGTTTGGGAATGGGGAGGTTGAACTTGAATCTTTGAGCTGCTCCTCACCAGCTGTGAGACTGTGAGCATGTAACTTTTTATCATTAGGCTTCGCTTTTCCTCCTTGTAGGAGGGATTTGGACCAGTTAAATTCAAAGGTTCCTTTTAGTATATTGTTCTCTGATTTCTGAAATGTGAAGTTTAGAATTTTGGAATACAGTGGAAACATCATAGTCGACCACCTCCTTAGGTTGACCTAATTTTCATAGATGGGCCATGTACCATATGTATTCATTAATGGAAGTTCCTTATGTTGACCACCTCCATATGCTGACTAGTTCATTACAGTCCCTTGGATGGTTAACTTACAGAGCTGCTACAATACTTGCAAAATTAGGGCAAAGCTCACTGATACCAAAAGCCATTAATGTCCCCTCTCCCCTGCAAAATCCTACCTAAACTTGAGAATATACCATGGCAAATGCCTCTTCCCTCTGGCTAGTTCCGTGTGGTTTATTTGTAAGACATAAATTTAAATTGACCACTTTTTGATGGCTATTTTCTGACAATTTTTCATGCTTTTTTTCCCAGCAATTTTTTTTTAATTTTTGGGAGTACCTTTTCATTGGAATTTCAAAATTCAATTATAAGAAGAAAGTGGCAGTCCCTCACTGTGGTCAGCAAAGAGCCCGGCCAGCCTACTTCCGTTCCCTAATCTCTTGACCTTCCTTAGGGCGCGGCTGCTCAATAATGGCTCTGATTCTTTTTCGAAAATAAAATGTGCTACTTATCGAAAGCTGCTAAAAAGGGGACAAAAAATAGGAAAAGAAAACTAACACCCCAGGGTGTATCTGAACATGCTTATTATGTGCAAAGTTGTTCGTAATGAATGTGAAACTCTTCCTCCTCCTCCCTCTCAATTTCTAAGCCCCAAAGAAAAAAGAAAAGGGATGGGGGAGTGGCCTTGGCTATTCAATACAAAGCAGACCTTTTCAAAAGGTGCAGACTGTTCATAGGCATGTTAGCTCTTGATTTTTTGTTTTAAGTACCATTTGACCTTTCAGACTAAAAGTAACGGTCCCCAAATGCCCTGAGAAACCCTCGTTTGGAATTTTTCCCTAAGTCTTGGAGATGAGACGCGTGACGTTCCAAAAGATGCTTTGAAGCAGGATGGCCCATCTTCCTCGCTGTGCCCTCTGATGACAGAGTGTTTATCTGCACGAATCATGTGAGATTTTGCAGTCTCACTTTTTTTTTTTTTTTCAGAAAGGAGACTCTCTCAAGGAGGTTACAAACACTTCACTGAAAGCTTTCCAAGAATGGCTTCATCCATCCTCTCAGCAGCCTCTCACTGGGCTGTACCACCGATGTGATAATCAGAGTCCGTGCTTCTGAAAAGTCTTCTTGTTCTAGCTGCCACCCTCCTCTCAGTCATCATTAGAATTCTCAAGCTATGAATCCCCTATTGTCTGTATGAGCCCAGGATCCCCCACACCACGCCGAGGAAGGAATGTGAGCCTCCTAGGTCTGGCTCTAAGTCTCAACCTTATCCAGCAGGTCACAAAGCCCCATTTATACACAGCTCCAATGTTTTATCATAATTCTTTATCTGCTCAGCCCCATATATCCTCTAGGGCAGTCAGGAGACATTTGGTAATGAAGCCCATTTATCCTCATTTGCTCAATTGGCACACTTCAAGTTCGAATATTTATGCTCACACTGTCCTAATTTTGGATGCCAAAGATGCTATATTAGACAAGTAACATTCCCAAAGCATAATTGAGCCATTCGGAAGAGTTCACCAGAGGCTGATATGTGATTTATCATGTTACTAATCATTCCATCACAAATAGATACTTTTTTAATAGGGTGGTGGAAAAATAATAATAAATGCCTCTGTTTATCAAATACCTTCGATGCACTATGCAGCAATATTACTGAATTTTCACATGCTACAAAGTAGGATTGTCCACTTTCTGATTGATGGGGAGACTAAAGTTCAAAAAGATTAATCAGCTTGTTTATGTGCAGTTAGGAGCTGAGCTGAGCAAGACTCAAACCCAGGTCTTATAGCTGTAAAGCTTATGGTATTTCTACCTCTCTCCTTCGCCTTTTATCAGAAGCACGTGTTGTGAGCTGTTTTAAATTAGTGTAACAGACTTATTTTTCATCACAAATGCATAAAGAATTATAGACTTAAGGGTGTTAAAATGGTTTGGCCAACTGAGTTATGAGATCTGCTCTGATGGGCATTAATTAATACAGTGACAGGCCGGAGTAGGAATTTGTAGCATATATTTCACCTGTCAATAGGTGGCAGTATTCACCTAAATCTCTCCAAGAGGAGTCAGAACAGGTCTCTTCTCCTTAGAATCATTCCTGAGGCCATTGTATTCTCTGATGTACTGGATTTAGGCATAATGAGCAACATATGCAATAGATGGGTTGCTAACTGGGCCTCAATGATGCCCGTGTATAGTGAGATGTGAACAGCAGTGGGGTTGTGGTGGGAGAGTGGGATCCATCACAGAGACACTGGGATCCTTTGCCAGTTATAACACTCATTGTGGCTGTCTCTCTGGGGAAGTCTTTCATTGGCAATTCAAAGCCAAAGATGATTTTTGTGTCTTGGCTTACTTTTAGAATGTTGTGCAGAATTCTCAAATAATTTAAACATGAAATGGTTAAGGCCCTAGGATTCGATGATTTATAAACCAGACAAAATTTATCCAGACTAAGACAATGACACAATTAGCAGACTGAATGGTTGTAACTTCTCCGTGATCTTATGTACCTATACACCTACCTATCAAATTGTGTGAATCTCCACCAGTAAACATAGAAACTGGGATCTATATGGTAAGCGTTCAATACATAAGTCACGCTGGCCAACTTGATGCATCAAAATAGTGAAGGGTGAATGACTTTGCTGAGTTGTAGGCAGACAATTCCTCCCCCTTTTCCTTTTCTGCTCATGTTTTTCTCTTCCTCATTCTCCTTTCTTTTGGTAGAGAAAATCTTAATATGAAAAATATCCATAGTTAAAAGTATTAGCACAGAATTAGTCTTCCTCATCTAACTGCCAACAGGACCCGGCCTAGTAGAATTGGTTTTATAAAGTCAGGAAAACAGGTGTGTTGGTAGATAAAAGGATAAAAGAATAAACTGAACTATTCTTAGACCTATCTTTATGCTGCCCTCTCCATTTTCACTTGGGATACTTGGAACTGATCATTATCAAGGATGACCAAGAGGCACTTAGAAATCAGATAAGAGGAGGAGTTCTAACTCTCAGAATGAAAAAGGTGACTCAAGTAAGGTTCCCAGGAGACCAGATTCTCTTACGAATTCAGATTGGCTGGTGGGCTAAGGACTTGAAGACAGCATCTTCGCCTCTCTTTTATGTTCCCAAATGGAATAAGTGTCTTTTTCCTCTTTCACTGTAGTATTTGTAACTATGTGCTGAGCACCCTTAGCACATCCTAGAGTTACTTGGGGCATTATCTACTTCCTTTACTTGATTGACATCTCCATGAGGTCAGGGCTCCGGCCTCATTAACTCCTGATTTCCCTTTCAGCTCCATGCATGATTTTCAATACATATATATTTAATTGAACAGAATTAAAGAGAACTCAGAAGAATGCATTTTATACTTTTGTCCAGCTTAAAGAAAAATTGCAGGTTGGGTGTTCAATACCCTGCCTGGGTCCAATTTCTTATCTGGTTCTTCCATTTCAGAACAGCATTGGTGACTGTAGGCATATTATGCCAAAACCCACCTCACCCCTCGGACTATGAATGAACTTTTTTATATCCTTGGCAAGGCCTCCACTTTATTTTGTTGGATGCCTGGGTTGCGTGAAGGTTAAATGCAGAGGCAGGTCAAAAACCACCTATAAGGGACGTGAAGTGACCTACTGGAGGGCGTCATTCCACTCACTAATATTTCCTGCCTTTGTCCCATTTGGAGACCCAATCTACACTAAAGAGTTGAACAATAACAATGCTGTTTCCTTCTGGGTATATACCAAGCAGAGGAATTATAGGGTCAGGCACACGGCCTTCAGACACATGAAGAAATGCTCATTATCCTTAATCATCAGAGAAATGCAAATCAAAACCACCTTGAGATATCACCTAACGCCAGTAAGATTAGCCCACATGATGAAATCCCAAAACCAGAGATGTTGGCATGGATGTGGAGAAAAGGGAACATTTCTACATTGCTGGTGGGAATGCAAACTAATACATCCATTTTGGAAAGACATTCGGAGAATACTCAGAGATCTAAAAATAGACTTGCCATTTGACCCTATAATTCCTTTACTTGGTATATACCCAGATGACCAAAAATCACAGTACAACAAAGATATCTGTACCAGATTGTTTATTGAAGCCCAATTCATTATTGCTAAG
>CAUYRH010110044.1:0-10427 GCA_963574655.1 Perodicticus potto
CATAGTAAATGAGAAAATATCATGAATGTTACATTAATCAGGTGGATAAAAATATCTCCGATTGTATGGGAAGCCCGCACACTGTACTCCAAGCCTGAATCATTGTACACAGTTATGACTCAATAAAAAATAATAATAAAAATAAATAAATAAATAAATATTGTTTATCTCTGAGTGTTCACGAGGGGCCTCCGGTGCTTTACAAATCTTAACTTACGACCTATCACTGCCAATACGAGCACTAGAGTAAATTAAAGAAAAATGTTAAACATTTTAAAGTGAGAACAGTTTATTTAGATGTTCCTATATTTATGATTTTCAGTGTTAAAAATGGATTTTATACTACGATTCTTTTGTTTACGAGGACACAGTAAAACGTCTGTGAAGAAGTGCAGCAGATGTGAGCCGCATGAGGCTCCTTCCAGAGCGAGGCTGGGGAGAGGAAAAGGAGGCTTGTCAATCTTAACATGTAGACTTCAATACTGTTTCGCTTCTTTATAATAACCAGGGATGGGATCAAAAACAAAATTAATTTGAAAATAGTTTATTCTGTTTTTGAAAGTTCTTATAAAGATTTTGTAGCATCTTACTACCTTACCTAAACCGGTCAGTTACTTGCAGCAGTTTGTAAGGAGTCAGCTTGGCCAGGCCGAGCGTCTTCCCCCTGGTCCCTCCGTGTTTCAAGTTCACACAACAGGCACACCGCAGCTCCAGGTCTGAAGGTTGTGTGTGAAACAGCAGCCACTGCACTTTTCTTTCTTTTTAAAATTGTTTTAATTAAATCATAGTTGTGTACATCAATGCAATCATGGGGTACAATGTGCTGGTTTTATATACAATTTGAAATATTTTCATCAAACTGGTTAACAGCCTTCATGGCATTTTCTTGTTATTATGTTAAGACCTTTAAATTCTACATTTAGTAAGTTTCACATGTACCTTTCTAAGATGCACCGTAAGTGTGATCCCACCAATCACCCTCCCTTCACCCATCCTTCCCCCTCCCCTCCCTTGCCCCTTTCCCCATATTCTTGTGCTACAGTTGGGTTATAGCCTTCATATGAAAGCTATAAATTGGTTTCATAGTAGGGCTGCATACATTATATATGTTTTCAATGTGTCCTTAATCTGTGTTTTTAGAATCAATGCCCATTTTAGAAGTTTGGCCAAGTGACATTAGTAGTTTCATCAGTAAACACTACATTTTAATATGGATTTTTGTCTAATTGAGAATTATAGACCTTCATTGCATTTCTGAAATCCCATTGCATGTAATTTACAAAGAGATCTGATGAATTTTAACACACTCATATTTAAATCACCAGATCATTTTAATGCTAATTAACAACAAAGTCTTGTTTGCTCATACTTTGCACAAATAATGCCATTCAAAGAATACTGGGATAAAAACAAACATGATATTTCTGTATTTCTAGCACTGCAATTAAAAGAGAAAGAATGAGGAAATACCCAGGCAACCGGAGTGGGAAAAGGAATATTATAGCCAAACAAAAAGCAGCCATGTCCTCCAGGGTCATAATATAGTCTAATGAGTTAACTAATATTTTCCTACAAACTCATTCAAAAAGATAATTCAAAGCATCTTGAGTAGCTCCTAAGGAAACCTTATGTAAGATGCTTGCGTAATGTTCCCACATGTTAGGATCCTGAGGATAGAATGTCTATGATAAAAACTGAAGGATGAACAGACATTACATTAGTAAGTTTGTGTATATGAAGTTTGGGGGCAGGAAGGTCAGGGAGAAGGTGTTGAGGTGTGTAGAGACAGCTCCAGGCTAAGGGATCAACAGAGAGGAAGGGATAAAAATATGAGACCTGCTGTCAACAAGAAAGGTTAATCTGCCAGGTTGCAAAAGGCGAGAGGTGCGTCTTTTAAATTCTTTTTCAAGCTCAGAGAATAAACAAGAGAGACGCTGACATCAGGAGCATCTTACTGAACATACAGCCTAGACATACATCTCCCATGTTCAATAGAGGATAGCCACAGTGGACCTGGATTCCTTGGTGCTGACAAACATGCAAATTGCGAAGACTATCTCTATTTTTGCCTTGCTGGGATATTTGAAAATGCTTTTACGGCTGACTTATTATCCTTAGGTGACTTACGTGTTTCACATGGATACAGACACTGTCTCAACAGAAGTTTAAAACAATGAAACTTTTTTTATTGTTATCTGTAGACAAAAGGAGAGAAAGAGTTGTTCTGCCCCAGGCTGCAACCCAAATGTCCAACTTCTCTCTCTCTCTCTCTTTTTTTTATCTCTCTTGTTTCTGAACACTCTTACTAAACTACGGACACCTTATTTTTTCCTCCTCTAGACAGTGGTTTCCCTGGGCAGTTCTGTGCCAGGCAGCCACGACCATGACCCACAATGATTCTTCTATCCTGTTTGTATCCCTAGGCATGACGTCTTCCACTGAGTATATGGGGGTTTATTAATTAATGAACGCATGTATTATGTAACAGAAGTGATGGAATGTCAGTTCCCAGATTATTTTATAAAAAAAATTACGGCTATTGTCCTGAGTGGTCTCATTTTGTCTTAAATCACTCATCTGGGGAGAAGCCTAGTCCATGCTGGTGACTAATTCAGGCTCACTCCCACCCGCCAGGCCACCCTCTACTTTTCTGTCATAGCAATTGTTCTACCTGGTTGCAATATTTGGCTGACTTGTCTGCTTCTCTTATTGGACCTGGCGTTTTTATTCTTTTCATCTTCTACTGCTAAAGTCTAGCACAATGCCTAGAAATTAATAGCTGCTTAGTCTTTTGAATAAATGGATGATGGGAAGGAAAAAAAGGGTATTTGATAGCAAACCTATAATTTATTAAATGTGTGCCTTAGATATATCCATTCATCTTAATCATTGTGTTATATATTTTATGCCTATAAAGAGTAAACAGGAACTGATATTTAAAGGCTATAATCAATGATAATGGCTGCCTCGTGTTGATTTTGAATTCATTTTTCTTCTTTTTTCCACCCTACTGTTTCTCATTCACATTTTACAGATCAATAAAATGAAGTTCAATGATGTTAAATGCTGAGCATCGCGCCAATTAGCTGTTACCTATTCAAACAGAGTAAGGCGCTTTCCTGCAGTCACCTGTTAATTTTTGCTTCAAGCGGAATGTGCTTTCACTAAATTCACTAAATTTGAAGCTATAGACTAATGCAAAATTTGAAGAAATTAGTAAATGCATTTTGTTTGAAAGTAAAATGGAGATATCAGAATAAGCAGTCTAAGTTGGCCACATTAGACATTAACATATCTTATTTGGGGATAAAATGGAAAAATTTATAAAAATATTGTGTACTTTTTGTACATATGGCCCTCTTCTTGCATTTCTGTTTTAGATAGTGCTCTAAGGAATATTGTTTGGCTTTCGTCGTCAAAAAGACAAATAAGACAGACAGAATTATTTCCATTTCTAGGAAATTCATGCTTATAATTATGGAAGTATTTTTATAAATGCATGCAATATGCTCTATGGACATGTATACACACTGGTGCATACACATCTGGGCACACAAAATGCTCTTGCTCATGCAAAGATCCAGAACATTGGGGTTTTTCTAGAAAATCCAACTTGTATTAAACTCAGATCTGCTTTCCAAAATCTAATCTCTTGGATTATATCCATTCTTATGTATAAATCATAGAATAAAATGAATGTATTAATTACCCAGTTGATATCCGATAGAAAATAAACTTGAATGTCTTTGAAATTGTGCTTTATAAGTAATATGAAATATACTTTCTTGGTAGCTTTAAGACAAATAAAAAATAAAACAGAAATGATGACCAGAAAATACAAATTAAAAATAGTTTTAGGGGTCAAAAATTGGAGAAAAATTACCTTCTAGGATGATAGTAAAAAGAGTTTCTTTAAGCATTTTATTTTGCTGTTTGTTGTCAATCTTTAAAACATAAATGAAACTTAATTTTTTTTCCTATTTCAAGTAAGTGTTTTAATAGCAATACTATGTTTTGGTGTTACTGACACACTGGAATAGCTTCTCTTTGTGACTCTGAACTCACCTGTTCTTATGCAGCACTCTACCCACAGACCTTGGGAAGATTCGAACCTGGAGTTTGTTTACCCTAACTCTTCGTACTGTTTATCTTTCTAAGACAGGCTTTATCATCTTTCTATAAATTTTCTGTAAAGTTAGAAAATCTAAATTTACTAACTTTACAGAAAATTTAACTAATATTTAAATGGAAAAAAAATGAATCCTTCCCAATCCCAGAAATCTTTAAAAACAGCTCTGAAAAAAATGTAGATCAATGAACAGCCTCTTACTGTTTGCTTCCTCAATAAAATGACATAGGATTTTTTCCTGGTTGGTAAATAGCCAACTCCAGGGCTCCCCATTATCAGTCTAGAGAATATTTTTACAGATCCCAGATATTTATGAAATGAAGCATACTGCTAAATGCAGAACACAAATGTTTTCACACAATAAATGAGAAAATCCCATGAAGGTTACGCCGAAAAGGTGGATGAAAATATTTCAGATTGTATATGAAGCCCACAAACTGTACCCCATGATTGAACTAAGATACACAGCTATAATTCAATTAAAAAAAAAAAAAGAAATGAAGCATAAAGCAGGGGAGCACATTAGACTTCTCTAGGTCACCAACTGACACTGATATCAAGATTTCAAATCCATTTTTTTTTCTTTTTTTTGGCCTGGAGTAGATATACAATTAACTAAAGGCCAAGGACCATCATCTTGCTCCTTGAAGAAAGAACAAGCCGTAAGTTACAGGGCATTCCCCAAATGTAGAATGGCATTCCAATTCTCCCGGGACTCTTCACTATTTCCACTTCTCTAGTACTTGACACAAGAATATTGCTAAACTTTGTGTTATACTAATAGAATGATATTGTAGACAAGTCTTTATATGTTTTCTGTCATTATGTCCAAGTAGGTAAATATTTTTTTTACTTAATCTATTTAAACTTTTATTCAGGTGTAGCATACATGTAGGAAAAAATAAGAAATTATAAGGGTATAGATTGATGAATTATTGAAAAATTGTGCGTAGCCATCTAACCAGGCCTAAATGAAAAAAAAATAAAAATCTGAAAACAAAAACAACAGGCGATATTATTAGCCCTCTAGAAGATCTCTCAGGCCACCTTCTAATCATAACTTTCCCCCAAAGGTAATCGCCCTCTGGACATGTTATAAAAATTAACTTTACTTGCTTGTGACTTTTATATAAATTGAATTGTGCATTTTTCTCTCTGGCTCGTCCCGTCTCATTTTGCTTTTAAATTCTTCTCTCTAGCCGTGTGTAGTTTATAGTTTTTGACATTCTTGGGTGTGGAGAGTTGAGAGTGGACAGTTGTGAACCCCCAAGAAGAATTCTTAGAGTTCCCGTCTTAGTTATTTTCCCTGAGAGTAAAGTAGCTTTCTGGACAAACATACGTGAAAGTTGTGGAAGGGTCTCTACATGTTGAATTGGAATCCGCTGTGACTTCAGTCTATTAGGAATTTCTCTTGCTGATTCATAGCAGTGAAGGATCAGGTGTTGCTGTTTTCTGCATATTAATGGATAAAAGCCTCTCTCCAACTTAATCATGACCTTCAGTTTTCATTATAGAATGACACTTAATGGGATATATTCTTTCTGCAAGTGGAGAAAATGCATAGTAGTTTGTTTTTTTTTTAAATAACATTTGATCCAACAGCCCTTTAAAGAGACAATAGTTAAAGCACTCAGAATAATTATTTTACTCTGCTTGTCACTAATTATTTAAAGCTGCCTATCTTTGTTAATTGCTCATAAATCAACATTTTAGTCATTATCACACAAGAAAACACTATGAAGTGAAATCTGTACTTGTTGCTTTCTAAAGAAATTTGAGGTCAAGGTTTGGAGAATTTTCAAAGGAAAACTGGCCTTTGTCCAAGAGAACCTTGAATCTGAATCATCTCTGAAACCATAAAATTGTGAGGCTTTATTCTAATAAATACGTATCTTTGACACAAATTGTTGAACATCATGGTAATGTATCTATACATAGATCAAAAAATACTAAGTTGTTTGTTTTATTTATCTATATGTAATTTAAATAAATATTTCAGGAGCTTGAGAAAAATTCAACATGAAAACATAAACTGTAAATAAGTACCCATCTATTTTCTGTTTCTTTTCTCTGTCCCCTTCTTTCTCTGTAACACTTTCTTTCCTTCCCTTTCCTATCAAGCTACTCCAGCAGGATTGGATGGAGCCTGGCAGGGTGAGCATTAGGGCAGCAGCATGGGGAGCAGTGAAGTTCAGGGTTGAGTGTTGGAGTCCAGGCAAGCTGAGGGAACTAGGAGAGACACTGCTGAATAGTGAGTACAGAGATCTTGGACCTTTTACAAGTTTGCAACAAACCAGAGGGCATCTGGAGCAATTTTACAAAAAGAAATTCTCCAGCAGCTAAATGGCCAATTGCACATTGATGACTTCCAATAGAAGAAAGTGAGATATGGGGAGATGTTATGTTGCCTTTCAGGAACCACAGTACCATTGCAGAAATTCCTCCACTGAAAGAGTTAATGCGGCTTTTAACCTTGCTTAAAAGGAAGTCTTGGGTTGTTAGACACAAAGGAAAATCTAGCATAACATTACTCTATCTGAAAAATCCTCAGACCCTAGAAATTGCAATCGTATGAGTGAAATCGTAGAGCCCATTGTTGTATATCGGAGATGTCCGATCGTCACGTTAAATTTTATACTGTTTTGCCTGGCTGGCACGGAAAATTCACAAAGGGCAAACCAGAAAGTCAGCTCTTTCTAAGTTTCCACCAACATCAGCTGCGAACACTTTCAGGGTTTTATTTTTAAAGGAAAGAGAGAATTTGACTTCAATTTGGCAATGGCAGTTTTAGCCTTCCACATGGCCTATTTTATATACATTGGTGGACCTTGATTTTAACTCCTAAGCAGTTAAACGGCTGTGGTTCTTTCAGTGGTATTCTATGAGAAGTCCCAGGATTTGGTATTATTTTACCATTTATTCTATAGACATACTCGTTCTGATTTTCAGATTCCTCTGTTAGGTTGGCTGAATTTCTATCACGATGCTATCTTCACAAAAAAGGTTGACAAATTTGCTAGATGCATGATTATTGGGCATTTTTTTTACATATGCTATATCCTGTTTTACATATCAAGAATTGTCAGAATGGACTTTTTTTTCTAAAGTGAGAAGAGAAACAGTGGGTGCACCCCAGAGATCTGTTTTCCCTGATGCAGGCGTACAGTAGTTGGAAGAAGCTCCTCCAGATGTGCATTTGATAAAATAAAGAAAAAAAAGAAAATGCACAGCTGATCGGTGCCACGAGAGTTTTCAGAGACCCTGTTGAGACTTTCAGGAGGAGCTGCTGAAGAACTTCTGGAAGTCCCACTGAGATGCGTGACCCCAGGGAATGATGTCACCCACAGCTGCTGGGAACTGTCACCAGTAACAGAAAAAACTAGTGAGAGGCAGTGCGGATAGTCACAGAGCACAAGTGATGTATTTTCTAGAAACGAATAAAGAAACCGATGAAAACTGTCATCACTGGAAGAAGACTCTTAGGTAACCAACTGCTTCCTAAGGGGCAATTTTGGTTGAACACAGCATAGGCCTGATGGGGTATAAGCCAGAAACTCTTTTTCACAACATAACAAAGTAAAGTTAACTAATTTTTTAAAAAGCATTATCCCCACAGGAAGGTGGAAGGGCAGTGAGGAACATATGAGTTTCACTTATCAAAATTATTGCCCGGTTCAAAAAAAAAATCTTCAACTTTGGCCTCATTCAATCTAGCTGCCCATGTCTCTGTAAATCACAAATGACCATGCGGGAGTACCAAAGATATTTACATCGGAGGGGATGAAATTATTTAAATAGTATAGTAATTCATTTTTACTTTCCAAATCAATCGATGTAATAACTTTAAAGATATAAACCCTTAATTTTAATTTAAAATTGCAGCAATAATAATTCAACCATTAGTATATGACTATAATTCTAAACCTGTCTTGCCTCACCACCCTTGTACTGAGTTTTTGGTACTCATGGAGATATTCTTTGTCCATACTCTTTGCCTGGTTAATTCCTGCTATACTTTCAACATCAGCTTAAATAACACCTTTCCAGGGTACATTTTCTTTACCATTATATCTCTCAGCACGCAGTTACTTCTCCTAAAAGCACTTCATTCATTGGATAGATTGTTAGCAGAATAAATGCATAAGCAAGGCCATGACACTTGCATTTGTCAGGGTTTACTTAATCCCATCTAGAGTGTTTGCCACAGCTTATAGTGTCAGTAAACATTTAATGAACAAAATACATTTACTAAGATGTAACAGACATTATTTTCAGAGTCTTAGGAAAGTATATTTGACTTGTCAGAGTCCTAATGCTTCTTGGTCAAATTGAGGCTTCTAGAAGGGGATGGTCCACACATAGCCTTGTAGGTATTTCAGTACAAACTTGTGGCTGAATCTAAATTTTGCACAATAAATCCTTTTAGTTTTACTAACACTTTTTTGTCAGATCCAGATGTTCTCATTTCTCTCATTGTATCTGGCTCAGCAAAATCTCTCTAGTAAAGCTACTACTTTCAATGACACCAAGCAACAAGTTTTACATATTATAAACTATATTCACCAAATGCAACACGGCATCATCCGTTTGATAAATTTGAAGGATGAGATATTCAGTGTGGATTTGCCATATAGTTCTAAAGTACATTGGCTATTTCAAGGACAGGTGTTAGCCAAAATTATATTTCTATGAGAAAAGATAGTTATAATTTATGAAGAACAGAATCAGCAATGTGAATTATTGAAAGATGACATCTATAGAAATGTGGGGTTTCTGTGTGATATGTCAAATCCCAACGGCTTAGATGTTACTTTGCAAAATGCTTCTTCAAAAGGAAAGATTGGATGAACATTATCCCCAGCGAGCAAAGGTCATTGAAGAGTAGGATGATATATGCAAATCGTTTGAAGAACGTACAGCTGTAATCCACCAATTAACTGGAGAATACAATGAAAGGTTCACTGATGGAGAATCATGACAACACAGTCAAATTAGCATTTCAGTTTCACCCAGTTGCTATCACCAAGTCAGCCATCAAACTACAGATGGGATTGATTGAACTCTCAGTAGATGACAATTTATGACATTTTAAAGTCATTGTTTGATGACTTTCAAACAATGAAACACATTACTTTCTTATTATTAATTTTGCTTAATATTTTGATGCAGTAATCATCTGTTTTCTTTTCTGAATGTATTTATCTTTGTTCATTCTTTATGTGGTTTTTGTTTCTAGTCCTTATCTTAAATATTTTTATTGTTATTAAATTTTAAGCCTTTTAAATTCTGTGAAAGCAAAAAGTAGAAACCTAATTAACACGTGTATATGTAAAAAATAAAAAAAATAATAAAATCATTGTTTGATGCTAAAAAATGATCCCATTGAAATATGGAAAAATGCATGCCCGCCCCTTTGACAGAATGCCCCCCAAGTGCTTTCTTGCTTTCAACGACTTATTGTTTCAAATCTACAATCTCCAGCCTAACCCGAATCATGATGCCTCGAGGTCACCAATGACTCGGAGGATCGGCTGAAACTGTCAACCTCTACTCTGCAGCCAGATATTCAAACGCTTTTCTACAAATGCAGACGCCACAGAGTCGTTGAAAGTCTAGTTAACGTTACAATTAACAAACAGCTTTCATTTTTCTGAAATTATTATATATGTACAGGCAGTCCCTAGATGAAGAAGAAGACGGGTTCTACAGGGTTTTTCTCAAGTCAAATCTGTATTAAATTGAAACATGAACATTTGCCTACCACTACCTGCAATGGTGTCCTGTAGTAAGGGGGGTGGTACATCGGTCAGACGTTTGTAATGGGGAGACTTACTGTAAGCCTCCATTCATAGGCGTGAGCTGTGTGTAAGTAGGATGTTTGTTTGTAACTTGGGGACTGCCTAGTAATATTTAAAAAAAACAATTGTATTCTTGTGCTATAATTGGGTTTTAGCCTTTATATGAAAGCTATAAATTAGCTCTATATTAGGGCTGAGTACATTGGATACTTTTTCTTCCATTCTTGAGATACTTTGCTAAGAGATAATGGTAATTCTTATTTCAGATATCTCCTAGAAATTTAAAACAAGTGACCAAAACATAAAGAAAATTTGATGTAAAAAATAAGAAATACCTGAGAACAGGGAACAAAACTTAATGGTGATGTAATATTAGGAAAATAACAAGACAAAAATATGCAAAGCCAATTGTTATCTAACAGAATTTCTAGAAGCATGGAAGAGAGACTAGTGGGGGAAAAATTATGAAACAATAATTAAAAAATTGTTCCATTCTTGAG
>CAUYRH010110046.1:0-44684 GCA_963574655.1 Perodicticus potto
ATACAGGTGAACCTTGCTAAATGCAGAATACAAATGTCTGCTTATAATCACAGAGAAATTCCTGGGAGGGCTATGTTAATCAGGTTGATGAAAATAGTTAAGATTGTATATGAAGCCAGCACATTGTACCCCTTGATTACATTATTGTACACAACTATGATTTAATGATAAAGATAATAAAAAAATATAAAAATAAAAAAAAGAATTTAGAGATTTCCATAATTAAGGAGATGGGTAGATGCTAGCAATAGTGCCAGCTTGGGACTGGAACACTGTTTGCTGAGTTAACTTCCATGAACCCCAACAGGTGGAATGAAGACAGAAATCACTAGTAGTGAAGGAAAGCACAGCATGGGCTTGGTTTTCTATTTTGGAGTCCATGCAGAAAGGAGGAGAAAATGGATTTGTTCATTATTTTTTGCCCTTTCAAGAATTTGTTAGATATAGCATGTATCAAATAAAAAGGCAAAAATAAAATATTAATTGTTGAGTTATTAAATATGGATCTAAATTCAGCCATCTGGAAGCAAATGAGGACAATTGACTTAATGACAGGAGAAAATCTGTTGAATTTTAAAACACAATGTTCTGTTTAGACCACCCTACTCAGTTGTGTCATTAACAGCTTTAAGGAATGCAATGTCTTTCAAAGTTGACAAGCCTTGGCTTCATTACCCCTTTTAACTATTTTACATAAGTATTCACCACAGACCTTAGAACTCAGTATAGAGAAGGTGCCAAAATATGATTACTAAATTAAATATTCTCCATTTTTCATAGGTCAAAGATGTGGTTGTCAAACTGGTGATTATGTTTGCCTCTGATCCCTGAAAACATGAGTGTTTTTTTTTTAATGCTTCTTGATACTTTTGGTATATTCCAAGTTTTAAAATATTGACCATGTTACAAGGGGAAAAAGGTACTTTTTTTAAAGCCCCACACTGGGGCTTATAGGATAAAGAAAAAAATGTGATTCATTATTAGCCTTAATGCCCCCCTTTCATACCTTTGTCAAGGACTGATCCAAATTATATGCAAGGGCATTTTTTTTTTTTGAGTCAAAAAGTGCACTCAGCATAGTAAACTTTAGTTTAAGATTTACATTTAAGATTCCCCTCATTATTTTCCCCTCATTATTCTTAATAAACACTGTTCAGTTGTAACACTGTTCTTTCTAAAGTAATGTCAAAAAATATAAATCTATACTCAAACAAGGAGAGACTTCATCCATAAGACTGAAACATCATGCCCATTAAGATATAAAAATAAATAAATGAATGAACAAATAAATAGTAAGTGTTAGAAAAGATGTGAAGAAATTGAAACTTCTGTGCATTATTGGTGGGAATGCAAAATAGTACAGCCACCATAGATACTCAAAAAATTAAATATAGAATTATCATATTTTTAAGAAATTCCACTTCTGGGTATATATTCAAAAGAACTGAAAGCAAGGTCTTAAAGACATAGTTTGTACCCCCATGTTCATAACAGCATTATTCACAATAGCCACAACATTTAACCAATCCTAGTTTTCATTGATAGATGGATGGATAAACAAAATATAGTATATACATGCAATAGTATATGTGTATTATTCAGCCTTAAAAGGGAAGGAAATTATTACATGTACTACAGCATGGTTGAAACTTGAGGACACTGTGCTAAGTGAAATGAGTCAATCATTTCACTTAGAAGACAATGATTTCCATTTATATGACGTACTTAGAGTAGTCAAAATCATAAATATAGAAAGTAGAATGTCAGGGTCTGGTGGGGGGGATGGAATGGGACATTATTGTTTAATAGAGTTTCAGTTTATAAGATAGAAAAGTTCTGGTGATTAATCGCATAACAATGTGAATATAAACACTACTGAACTACATACTTAAAAATGCTTAACATGGTAAATGTTATGTGTATTTTACCACCTTAGAAATAACAAAAAAAAATGACCTCCTCTATTCTCATTTGAGTACCCTTGATATCATTCTCTTGTCTGATTGCATCAACTAGACCTTCTAGAACTATGTTGTACAGTAGTGATGATAGTGGACATCCTTGTCTAGTTCCAGTTCTAGGAGGAAATGCTTTCAGTTTTATTCTATTCAGAATGAATAGAATAATAAATCTGGAGGTATCATATTACCAGACTTCAGGTTATGTTATCAGTCTATAGTGATCAAAACAGCATGGTACTGACACAGAAACAAAGATCTACATCTATGGAATAGAACAGAGAACCTAGAGATAAGGGTCTGTTGGGTCTGTTGTAAATGGCTTCTATCAATTTAAGAAATGTCCCATCTATGCCTAATTTCTTAAGGGTACTTGTCAGAAAAAAAGGTAAAACCCTTGCTCTTTGCTAACGATATTTTCTTATACTTAGAAAACCCCAGGGAATCAATCACAAGACTCCTAGAACTTATTAAGAGATAGAATAATATCTTAAGTGTGCTTGTCAGAAAAGAAGGTAAAACCCTCTCTCTATGCTGATGATATGCTCTTATACTTAGAAAAACCCAAGGACTCAATCACAAGGCTCCTAGAACTGATTAAGAAATAGAATAGTATCTTGGGATATAAAATCAATGTCCACAAATCAATAGCCTTCATATATACCAATAACAGTCAAGCTGAGAATCAAATCAAGACACAATATCCTTCACAGTAGCATCAAAGAAAATGAAATGCCTGGAAATATATCTAACAAAGGACATGAAGGATTTCTCCAGAGAGAACTATGAAACCCTAAGGAAAGAAATAGCAGAAGACATTAACAGATGGAAGAACTTACCATGCTCATGGCTAGGAAGAATTGACATTGTAAAAATGTCTATACTACCCAAAGCAATCTACAGATTTAATGCAATTTCCTTTAAAGTACTCACATCATACATTAAAGAACTTGAAAAATAGTACTTCATTTCACTTCATATGAAACCAGAAAAAAACCCAAATACCCAATGCAAGTCCAAGAAATAAAAATAAACCTGGAGGTATCATATTACCAGACTTCAGGTTATATTATCAATCTATAGTGATCAAAACAGCATGGTACTGACACAAAAACAGAGATCTACATGTATGGAATAGAATAGAGAACCTAGAGATGAAACTAGCCACATACCACCATCTGACTATCTTTTTTTTTTTTTTTTGAGACAGAATTTCATTTTATCACCCTCAGTAGAGTGCCATAGAGTCACAGTTCACAGCAACCTCCAACTCCTGGGCTTAGGCAATTCTCTTGCCTCAGCCTCCCAAGTAGCTGGGACTACAAGCACCCACCACAACACCTAGCTATTTTTTGTTGAAGTTTGGCTGGGACAGGGTTCAAACCCACCACCTTTGGTATATGGGGCTGGCACCCTACCCACTGAGCCACAGGTGTCACCCCATCTGACTATCTTTGATAAACCAAATAAAATCATTCACTAGGAAAAAGAATCCCTATTTAATAAATGGTGCTGGGAGAACTGGTTAGCCACAAGTAGGAGACTAAAACTGGACCCACACCTCTCACCACTTACAAAAATTGACTCACACTGGATAAAATATTTAAATTTAAGACATAAAACAGTAAAAACTCTAGAAGAAAGTATGAGAAAAATACTTGGACAATATCAATGTCAGCTGGGAAAACATTTTATGAAGAAGATCCCCTTGACTATTGCAGCAACAGGAAACATAAATAAATGAGACATGATCAAGTTAGGAAGCTTCTGCATAGCTAAGAGTACAACAGCAAAACCAACGGACAACCTTCAGAATAGGAGAAGATATTTGCATGCTATAAATCTGACAAAGGGGTGATAATTAAAATCTATGGAGAATTCAAATTAATCAACAAAAAATGAGCAAACAATCCCATCTATAAGTGGGCAAGAGATGTGAACAGAACCTTCTCCGAACAAGACAGCCAACAAACAATGAAAAAAATTCTCATCATCCCTAATCATCAGAGAAATGAAGATCAAAACTACCTTGAGCTTGATAACTAGAATCTACAGAGAACTCTAATTAAGCAACAGAAAAAGGCCAACAATCCCCTATATCAATAGGCAAGTGAGATGAATAGAAACTTCTCTAAAGAAGACAGATGAAATTGCCAATAACGATATGAAAAAATGCTCATATTCCCTAATTATCAGAGCAATGCAAACCACAACCACCCTGAGATATCACCTAACCCAGTAAGAAAAGTCCACATCACAAAGTCCCAAAGCTGCTAATGCTAGAGTAAATGTGAAGAGAAAGGAACATTTTTACCCACCTGGTGGGATTGCAAACTAATATAGCCCCCTATGGAAAGAAGTACGGAGAACCCTCAAAGAGCTAAAAATAGACCTTCCATTTGATCTGCGATCTCATTACTAGGTATCTACCCAGAAGTAAAAAAATCATTTTACCATAAGGATATTATTACCAGAATGCTTATTGCAGCTCAATTCACAATCACCAAGATGTGGAATCAACCCAACTGCCTATCAACCCATGAATGGATTAATAAACTATGGCATATGTATACTATTCAATCATAAAAAAGATGGAGACTTTACATGTTTTGCATTAACCTGTCTGGAATTGAAAAATTCTCTCTAGTAAAGTATCACAAGAACAGAAAAACAAGTATCCAATGTACTCAATATTAATATGAAACCAGTAGATGAACAACTACATGCTGAGAGAAAAACACAATTAAATTCAAGTTGGGGTAGAATAAAAAAAAAATTAAAAAAAAAATTAAGGGAGAAGAGAGGAGGAAAGGGGATTGGTAATCTCTCACCTAATGGGTACAATGTAGGGGTATATGGCATATCTCCTGGGTGAAGGGCTCAACTACCACTTGGACAAATGCAAACAATGTAACCTAATCATTTATATCCTCATATTAATATGAAAAAAATCAAATAAAAACAATTTTAAGGATTACTGCAATAGAAGGAAGGAAATTACTGCGACTGAGAGAAAGTTCCAACCACAAGGTCAGCAAGTATCTCGAGGTTAGAAAATAAAGAGATTTTCTTTTATAAGGAAGAGTAAGCAAGGCTTTCAGAAAGAGCTCAGCATGCAGCAGCAAGATGGGTGGATAATATCAGACGAGTGAGTGAGAAACATCTTCTCCTGCAGTCAGATTCTCAGAAGAGGCTGTACATTTCAGAGCTGGCTGAGGTTGAGGATGGATGAAATTTCAGAGACTTGAGGAGAAAAGATGCCAGGTTAAAGTTTGGTAAAGTCACTTTAGGTGGCCTCTTGTTCAGATTGCTCAGTAAAGACTAGCAAGTCAACTATCATTTATGAGATACAGAGTGAGTGTTTGGAAGGTCTTTAAATCCTCCCCCCTCAGGTAAACAAGGGGGTCATGGTGAGTCCTATCTCAGTCACATGGGGAAGAGGGCTTCTTTGCAGGAAGCCATCTCCCAGAGCTCAAAGTGTTGAGTGAGAAGATTTCTTAGTCATCACTATTTCCTAGGAGTGCAGAAATCAGGCAAAGTATCATGAGCAATGTGGTTTAATAGGACAGAAAGCGGGAGTGGGGCTGGGCAGATTAACACTGGTGCTCCAATACCTTCCTCAAGTGCTAGCTTTGGGCCCAAGTTTACCCTTCCTAAAATCAGGTCTAAGTAGCAAGTGCAGACACAGGCCTGACTCACACATCAAAGAAAGTACTCAAAAAGAGGTCTATGCTATGTCTTAAAAAGAATGAAACCCTGCAGCAGCATTAGGTACTTACTGAATGTAAATCTACTACCTGATAGAAATGGCAGAGGAGGCAAAAAAGAAGCTTAACTTTTAACTTTTTAGGAGACAAAATGTAGTATTGAGATTATGGGCAAGTACATGGGATAATATGCACTTAGGAGCCAAATTGTATGTTAGAAAATATAACCCTAGAAAATTCAAGTGACTAGAAGCTCTCTAAAGACTAGAATAAGAAGTGAAATGTTTCTGGAGGAAAAGAGGTTTTACATGGGCTTAGATAGAAGGGAATGTTTGCTCGAGTGGAGGCAACCATAGGAGAGATGTTGGTAATATCCAAAGGTCATAAAATGGCCAGCTTATCTTCAAGGGATCTGTCTGTTAGTGCCGCTGCAGTAAAATACCACAGACCAGGAGGCTTCAACAACAGAAATGTGTTTATTTTCTCACAGTTCTGGGAGGTGAAGTTCAAGATCCAGGTCCCAGCAGGGTTGTTCTCTGATGAGGCCTGCCTTCCTGGCTTGTAGACGGCCTCACTGTGCCCTCAAATGGCCTTTCTTCTGTGCATACATACTTCTGGTGTCTCTTCCTCATAAGGGCACCAGTCCTATTACATGTAGATCCTTCCTTTAGGATTCAATTTAATCTTAATTATCTCTTTTAAAAATCTGTCTCCAAATGTGGTCCCATTTGGGGTTAGGGCTGCAACATACGAAATTTGAAGGAATATAATTCAATCCAGAGCAACCTGGGAAATAAGAATAAGAAGTAGAAAGGAGGCCAGTATGGAGATGGCATAAACATGAGACTTCTAGGAAATGACTTGGCATACTCACCACAGGTACGCAGTAAAGACAGCTCCACCCCAAGTTCCCTATTCCACATGATCAATGAGTAGGGCTCATATGCCTTTACCCTTTCAATGAGTGAGTGACAAGGGGAAATTAAATACTTCACACTTAAAAAAATCAAGGTCCACTTTCCAAAACACTTTAGTCCTTTCCATCTTGGGAAAGCCTGAAGTAATCCATGTGGTATTTCTGAATATACTGTTGAAACTACAGAGAAAAAGATAACAGGAAGGTTTTCTACACTGAGAAATGCCCACAGAGGGAAGATGAATGCACCCCAAAGACAGCTCCTTGACCACACGCCTCAACACCCTGTAGCTGAATTCGTCTTAGTGCACAAACCATTTACCATCTTGTCTAGAGATAAAAACTGCCTATTCAGAGAGAGAAAAAAGCAAAGCCTTACTATTTTTTTTTTCCTGACTTGTTATTCTCACTTGGGGAGAAAGTAGCTTTCAAGTGTATTGATTATTCTGAGCCATGAGTTTGGAAAGATTAAAAAAAAACAAACCTTAAACATATAAAATGAAGGGCCTGTCTATAGTTTATGGAGGAAAATAATAGAATGCTACAAAGTAGCTCTGATGTTCCAGGAAAAATGGCAAATGCTTGTGTTGTAACTATGGAACACTTGTTCATCATTCTTTTCTGGAATCCTCCATTCTCCCAAGATCCTCATATTCATTAAGATGATGGTTCTCTACCATGGGCAATTTGGACACCCAGAGGACTTTTGGCAAATATCCTGGACTTTTGGCTATGTCTGGGGATTGGGTTTGCTACTGGCAGCTAGTGAACAGAGACCGGGGATAATGCTAACCATCCCCCAACGTACAGGGCAACTTCCCACAATAGACAACTGTCCAGCTCAAAATGTCAATAATGCCAAGCCTGAGAAACTCTGCAATTAGAAAAGAGATTTGAGGAAAATAAGGCTGACACAGAAATGCGACACCCTGGGCAGTGGCTTTTCAGGGCAGCTGGCAGTCTCTCGCCCCTCTGGTTCTCCTAAAAATTCTACATCCACAAAGAATTGACCAAGCCAGACAAAGTGTAATTTTATTATAGAAAGTATGGAGCTCTGTAGAGCTAGTTTGGAGAATATCATGAGGAACTGAGGCAAAAATCCGAGCTTCCTTGTCCTTTCCCCTTAATTGGAGGCAGCTGACCACACAGAGCAGGCCTGATCTCACTCATCTTCCCAGGAGGTGGCAAGGAGCTGGCCCATCCACCTGCCACACTGAAATACTACTCCAATCCTGCTAACCAAGAGAAGTGAAGAACATCACTCCATGAAAACTTGTGTGTAGGTGAATAGGTATTGCCCTCCATCACCAAACCCCATAAATGTCAAAAATCTGCTTGTTTGCGCAGATAAATTGTACAGTAATTGAACACTTCCAATAGTGGGAGGCAGTTTGTGGTTCTCCCAATTCACAGTACACTGTCTCTTTGACTCCATCTCCTACCATCTACTTCCCACTCATTCTTCTTCAGACACAATGTCTACATGCTGGTCCTCCAGCGTGCCTAGCATGTGTCAAATGCACTAGCACGAGCATGGCATTTCCATAACTTCTGTTATAATGTTTTCACCCAGAAATCCCTTACTTCATTCAGATCTCTGCTCAAAGCACCCTCACTGACCTCTCATTGTTGCACCTCCCACACCCACAATTCCCTAAGCATTTACTCTGACAGACTCTGCACATGGCATTCACCATGCCATATGGTTTTATGTAGGGACGTGCTACTTATTTCCATACTGCCCCTAGTAGAACAGAGGATCCATGAGAGTGGGGACCTTGTCTGATTCTTCACTGCCTAGAGTACTATCTGGAGTATCATCACTGACTCTCAATAAAAGTTTGTGAAATAAATGTCTTTCTATGTTCTTGCTCTCTCTCCATTCCCCTCCTGTTAGCCTTTTCTAAAACTCTGAAGCCTACTATTTTCTGATTTTTATTTTATCCAGTTTCATTTCTTTGACAAAGTATTAAACAAGTCACTGTTATTAACCACATTGTGAGCCTTTGGAGCTTAATAGTTTGCTGAGCTTTCAACAAACAAGTACTAACCAGCTGCTATAGGTCATAGCTTGGGGTGCCATGAGAAACACAAAGAAGACTGGGAGGGAGCCTGGGCTTGCCCTGTGGAGGAAAAATGGGAGAGGGCTGCCTCCACACCGATGCTTTAATGGGAGGAGACAGATCTGCACGGTGATGAAAGGCAGTGCTGTGGGAGGGCACACAGAAGCCAGATTCTGTTTCTGGAGATGATGAAAGGTTTCCTGGGAAAATGGTATTTGAAAAGAAACTAGAAAAACAGGCTGAAACAGAAAGAAAGACTGCCCAGGTAGAATTATAAGAAAATCAATGGGACGTATATTAGCCTGAAAGGGTTTGCTGATGGGGTAGAGAGATAAAATGGATAAAACAGCCTGACTCTCAACGCATCAAGTGTAATAAGATGGGACAATAGGTCTAAACCTTCATGCCAGCACGACTGTGATAATAGTGATGGCAGCGATGCCATTAACAAAAGTCAGAAGGGGGCGCCTTTGGGGTGAGGAGTGATTCGTTTTGGTTTCTGTCATCTTATTTTGAGTTTCCAGAACAGCCCCATGGTGTGGTGGAGCCCTACTCCTGGCTGGGGATCTTCATGACTTTGCTCCACGGTCCTCCCAGAAATTCTATGAGCCAAACAATATCATGGCCTGAGTTATTTTTTCCTCATAAAGTAGCCAGAGTGGATCGGGTAGTTTACCAGCAGACTCCTGATTAAGAGAAAGGCCATGAAGAAAAAATTTTCTCACTTTATTTCTCTAGCACCTCAACTAACTCAAAGTTGGATCTCATGAAATGGCCATTTCTATAGGTCAAGTGGTCAAATACAGGCAATTTTATGCGAGTGCTATGGTGGCAAGCACACACTCCAGAATCAAAGAAACTTGAGTTTAACCCTAGCTCAGAATTTATCAGCTATGTGATTTACTCTCTAAACCTGACCTGAGTGTTTTACAGATGTTGGAAGAGTAAGGGGGAGAACATGTAAAGCACGTAGCACAATGCCAGGCACATCCCGTCTTTCTTCCCTCCTATTATGGAGACTATCATTGCTTCCCTGATATTCCTCCCTCCTACACCATCACCATCAACCACTTCTCTTCACTCTGCGATCACGCTCAGGTCTTCAGTATCGGGATAAAACTTGCTGTTTTCCTCACGCTTTTACCAAACTTTGTGAGCTCTGCCTCTGCCTCCTGAGGATCCATACCACCTGCAACTCCTTGAAGAAGAACAACTGCCCGCACAACCCTCCTGACACAGTCCTCCCACATATTGGCAGTGACTTCCGAAAGAACACAGTTAGTGATCCTTTCTCAATTGCTGCCCCTTCTGATTTCTTTGAATTATCTGACACTGTCATCATCCTACTCCGTCATAAAACCCCTCCAAGGTGTCAGGACTTGAAGTCATCTTTGGGGCATTTTCCTGCCTACAACAGGGCAGTCACCAACTCATGCCGCACTTCCTTCCCAGCAGCTCTCACATCTTATTCCCCACAGTCCCAGCACACTTGTTCTGTTTAAACATTTGAATCAGTCTTTGCATATATCTAAACCTTGTCATGAAAAGAAGAGCATGTGAGTAAATAATGTTTTTCAATTTCCAACTAAATTAATGGGTAGAGGAGGGAAATGACTAACTCAAGCACAAGAGGGATGATTCAGACCAACAGTGTGGGACTGCCTGGACAGTAGAACCTCTGTAAGTTGACCACCCAAGGGATGTAACAAACTGGTCAACATATTGAGGTGGTCAACATAAGAAACTAGGCCTACTGTACTGATACATACGTGTGGTGCATGTCTGGGCTACAAGAATTAGGTCACCTTAAGGAGGTGGTCAGGGTGGCGCCTGTGGCTCAGTGAGTAGGGCACCGGCCCCATATACCAAGGGTGGCAGGTTCAAACCCAGCCCTGACCAAACTGCAACAAAAAAATAGCCGGGCATTGTGGTAGGTGCCTGTAGTCTCAGCTACTCGGGAGGTGGAGGCAAGAGAATAGCCTAAGCCCAAGAGCTGGAGGCTGCTGTGAGCTGTAATGCCACAGTACTCTGCTGAGGGTGACAAAGTGAGGCTCTGTCTCTAAAAAAAAAGGAGGTGGTCAGTGTAGGGAGGTAGTCAATTATGGAGGTTCTACTGTAGTTATAGTGAAGGAATTGCTAACTCAAGATCCATGGCTGAGAATCTTGCTCTGGGCATATACCTGACCATCACACATATGGATCTAATTCAAGGAGAACATAATGAAAGAGGGAAACTATTCAAGACAAGGACAATTACAAAGGAAAATAACCGGCTCCCACCGCTGAAGCCTTATCAATGCCATGTATATGGCCCCACTATCTCCATGGACCACACATGGAAAAATCAATTCCTGGGCCTTATACAAGCCTGATAGTGGCCGTTACTTTCACTTTAAGCTTTCTCCATTAAATAACCTCCTCTGGGTCTTAGAATCTAAGACATAATTCACCCAAAATATAGTTTCCATGAAATCCTTGAACTAGATAGTCTTATTATTAAAGAAATGCTTTGAGTTAAGTTTGGACCTGTCTTTAAATATATCTGAAATTGCTGACTGCATAAATTTCTACATTACCAATTAAATTCATTTCTTAAAAAAACATTTCTGTACAACTAAATTTTTTTTTCCATAAACAATTTGAACTTAGGTAAAATCTTCAAAGCTTGTTATATGTTTTTTGAAGAGTTTGTTTCTCTTTTTGAAAGAGAACACAATTTTCATGCCATTTGTTTTCAATGCTTTCATCAAAAACATCCAGAAGGATTTCATCTTTAGGCTCCTTGAACAAATCAGATAAATGTTATTGCTACAACTTGGCATAGGGACATCTATTTTAAAATTTGTGGAGTATATTAATGTGAAGATAATGTATTCAGATATGCTTTAGGTGATAATGATTCTAATTGGGGCATCTTTTTATCTTTTTTTTTTTTCAAATATAACTGGACTCTTCTTATTCTCTATTCTTTCCATCTTTCTTAATATAGCAGCACAAATCTTTCCTTCAATCTGCAAGATGGAAATTTTTGTGAAGTACTATATTTTCTTTTTTCCAGTGAAAGTAGAATCATTTCTTGGAAGAAAATGAAATAAGAGTCAACAGAAAATGAGGCTAAAATCACCTTGTCGGGAATGATTGAAGGCTACTGAGAAAATGAAGAAGGAAAAACAGAAACAAACATTCAAATGAATATAAATGGATCGAGCCAGACTGCAGAGAAGCAAATAGGTCTCCAAGGAAAACAGCAAGAAACAAATGTTTAGAAAGTACACAAAACACTCTGCTCAGCTCTTCTCACTTCAGTGTGCTTCCTGCCATGTTCTTGGTGAACTTAGACTCTATCTCTGATCACTGGAGCTCCATTCTGTCTTTCCTAGAGGGTAAATAAAACTGATAAATACGTGGGATTGCCCACCCAGGGATAGGGGCTGGACAGCACCCTGAAATGTACTAAGCTATGAGTAGACAAGTTCAGGTCCCACATCTACTTTTCATTGTCTGTAAAAGGCAAAAGTGTTTCTCTCTCTCTCTCTCTTTTTTTTTATTAAATCATAGCTGTATACATTAATGCAATCATGGGGTACAATGTGCTGGTTTCATACACAATCTGAAATATTTTCATCAAACTGCTTAACATAGCTATCATGGCATTTTCTTAATTATTGGGTTAGGACATTTATATTCTGCATTTAGTAAGTTTCACCCGTATCCTTCTAAAATGCACCATACGTGTGGCACCACCAATTACCCTCCCTCCATCCATCCCCACCTTGCCCTTTTCCCCAATTCTTGTTCTATAATTGGGTTATAATCTTCATATGAAAGCTATAGGAACATATTCTTCTTAGCAAAGTGTTTCTCTTTAAAAAATTAAGACAACATAGGCTCAGTATTTACCAAATAGTAATATGGACCAAATAAGTTTTAACTAGCAAGTGATGGATACTAAGGAAGACAATAGCATGATGAGGTCTAGACATAAGTGTCCAAGAGATGTTAAACCAAACTTAGGACCAGGGACTTGATAAGTGTTCTATAAATATATGTTAAATGAGCAAATGAAGGAAGGAAAGAATCTGTTAGTAGGCCAACCCAGCCTAGGCAGCAGAATTAAGAAAGAGAAGCTTGAAATCTTTGTTATAAGATTTCTGAACAAAATCTTGACCCTGCAACATATCAGTAGCTCCACAATATTTGTTAAAGGAATGAACCCATCGTAAGCAGCAGCTACATAGTTTGTAAAACTCAGTACAAAATGAAAATGTGGGGTCTCATGTTCAAAAAGCAAGACAAAAAGTGCTATTAAGGGTATACAATCTAAAGTTTTTCTTCTTTCTTCCATACTCTCTCAATTTTTCATGTTTTTTATTTGCTATATAATATTGTTCTACATAAATGAAAATAAAAATTTTACATTTTAGCATGAATTTTACCATTCATTTTTATATTTGGTAATGCTGGTTTTAAATGCAAAGAGCAGTTAACTAGTAAGCAGAATCATCATACACACATATATATTTCATTCTTAACTAAACTAGTGGAAACATGGCTCAAAACTAACTCAATAATTTGTGCTTTTCCCCCCCACTTCTCGACATGTGCACATTCTGCAAACACTCTACCTCCAACTTACTGATTAATGAGGAAAATCTAAAAGGAAAAGAAACTAAAATGGCACATCTTTCCTTTTCCTTCTAGTTTCAGTGGATATGGTTGGCTAAGACCGGAAGTAACACAAATAAGAAAAAAAGATATGGCAGGATTCTTTGGTTGTTTGTGTTACTTAGAGTAACTCCACTTTCTTTCTGCTTTCTACGTAAATTCTGACTCAAATAGAAACTATTCGAGTTGTCTTGCTGAACCCATGTGCATTATATGTCTTCAAGAATTCTGTGCCCATGATAATACTGTATGCCTATGGAACAAGAAGAATCGACAGAAATGCATCTCATATGTCTCCCCTTTGCTCACAGACATGCATCATTGTCCCTTCAGGCTTCAAGTTATCAACATGGCAAGTAAGGTTCAGAGGTCAGGGCATAAGCCATTACAAAGATAATAAACCAAACTTAGAAGCTAATACGTAATAAGAGTTCTGTAACTCTTTGTTGAATGAATGAGTGAATGCACAGAAATAACAGGGAAGGAACTAGGAAGAAAAATTATTAATAATTCCGGGACAGCAACATCAGAGCTCTAAGCCAAGTGTAGAGCCCTTCTGGATACACAGCCCCATGCCACTGCACAGGTCACAGGCACAGGGAGCTGCTCCTGCATGCCCCAGATCAGTAAATTGAAAAGACAGCAGGGAAGTAATGTGTGGGCACAAATCATTGTAATATTGATATTAGTGATAGCACGGCTAACATTAGGTGCTTTCTGTGGCCAGGAACCACCCAAAGTATTTATATGCAGCAATTTATTCAATCTATGTAACTAGCCTATGAGTGAAGAAAAGATGTCATGTCTAATTTGATGGTGAAGACACTGGAGCACAAATATTTATGCTAGAAATTAGCAGAGCCTGGATTAGAACACAAGCAGTCTAGTTCTAGGACTGATGCTATTAATCACCATACAATACAGCCTGTAGCATTAACTGAGCACTTAACAGATACTGGTCTAAGTGGTTTACATGGGTTACCTTTAGGATCCCCCTCTAAAAAAAAGTGCTACTACTTAGTTGATTTCACAGAAAGAGAAAACTGTGACTTAAAGAGCATAAGTTATTCATCTATTTTCAAAAATTCAACAAGTACTGGAGATAGGACTCAAATTTAGGTCAGTCTAATTCTAGTATTTATGTTCTTAACTTTCATACTAAGTCCCTTCCAAGGAGCTTATGTCATCTCTGGAAGATAACAACCTAGTAAGAGAGAGAGTCACGTGCTGAAATCACCATAGTACTAGTCCAATGTCATGAGTAACATCATTCCTAAAGGATATTTTCAGAATAAAGTCCTGACAGTCATATAAAAATGAATTGAACATGGGTTGAATATTTTATTTAACTCATTAATTAGGGAAGAATCCAGTAAAATAGAGTAGAACCTTGAGAGTTGACCATCTCCCTACATTGATTACCTCCTTATGTTGACTAACTTTCACAGATCAGACTTGCACTCCTGTACACATCAATAGAAGAGGACTAGTTCCTTATATTGACCACCTCTATATGTTGCCTGGCCCACTCTCTATGTGGAATTTCCATGTTGTCACCACGTCAAAATGGGTTTCTCTGAGTAATCTGGTTTCCCCTCATATTTCAAAGATGTGTATGTGAAGGAAATTAGAACATCTACAAGGTCCCAGTCCAAGAGAGTATGGGTATGTGTCAGTATGCCCTGTGATGGGCTGGTGTCCTGACCAGGGCTGGTTCCCACCTGTGCCCTGACTTGCTGGGATAGACTCTGGCCACTTGCAACCCTAAACTGGAATAAATGGCTAAATAATTATCATATTTGTTTTTATTAATCTTTATTAAAGATATGTATAGCTCACATTTATTTCAATATTTAGTATTAGAAGTGTTTTGGTCTTTATTTAGCAATCTGGTGATGTTTTTACCACAGTATGCCATATGAAACTAACTTTTGTTTGTATCAATTAACCTATGATAAAATTGGTTTCATTATACAACCTTTTGCTTGAAGTCACAGTTTCCAAGAACCTTACAAAGATATGGGGTGAAGACTTACTCTAGATGTATCCTAGCTTTCCATTTTAAAGGATACTCTACCAGTAATCTTTTCTTTTCTTTTTCAATTCCTTGATTCTCATTATTTTTTTTATTAAGTCATTTGTACATAGATCATGTATACATTTATGCCATTATGGGATTCAATGTGTTGATTATTTGTACAAACTGGAGTGCTTACATACTACTAATCAATATAGCCTTCACCTCATTTACCCAATTACAGCGTTAAGACATTTATGTTCTACACCTAATAGATCCAAGTTGTACTTGCAATATGCTCCTTAGGTGTGGTCCCCCTACTAACCCTCCCTCTATCAACCCACGCCCTCCCTTTCCCTTTCTCTCCCCTTCCCTCCTTCATCCTAGGCTATAGTTGTGTTTCATTTTTCATATGCAAGTGTGAGTGATTATAAATTGGAGCTGGAAAATATTCTTCTTAGTAAAGTATCTCAGAAATGGAAAAACCAGTAATCTTTTTATCCACTTTTCTTTCACAAACTTTTTCTCTACTTCTCTGAGAAGTAGAGAATTATTCTCTGCTTCTTTGTCTTTTTATTGAACTCTCTGGACAAACTCCCCCTCTCGCAGGCACAGATGCTTTCTCCTTGACTGATCCTGGGGAAATCCCATGATGCTGAAGATCATAAATTCATGATGATCCCCATACCATCTGAATCCTTGATATAGCCTTCAGGTATCCTACTGTATTTCTGTGGTCATTTAACTGTCCCATTCTATACTAAAACTATATCAAAAGTTTTCCTGTCTCATAAAACCTCTAATCAAAATATCTTTCAAAATATTTAGCTACCAATAAGATATGGGTACCCACTGACCAGAACAGGGACTGCATGTAGCTTTGTGTTAGATTCTAGGATCATAGGAAGGTCAAGGGGTGCTGGGCAAGGGGGTATAAAAGTAAAGACATATGGGGACTCAAAGTATGGCTTAGAATATTCAATATTTTATTCACCAGTATGGCCATGTCTCCAATTCACCCACTTCTACAGTCTCAGCAGATGATCTCACCTCCTACTCCACAGGGAAAACTAAAGCCATCAGCTGTCACCTAATAAGGTGCCCTCCTACTGCGTCTATCCCATCCTCTTCTCATTCTTTTGCAGTTTTTGGCCAAGGCTGGGTTTGAACCTGCCACCTTCCAAATATGGGGCCAGCGCCCTACTCTGTTGAGCCACAGGTGCTGCCCCCCTTCTCATTCTTGAACATAGAAAGGATTCTGTACAGCATGGGAAAAGTGTATACGATGTCCGTTATAAACAGGAAAATGCAAGGGAAAAAAAGAAATAAGATTGGGTTTAAAAAATACAGTTTTAAGGAAGAAGGGAAGGGAACACTGAAGAGAAGTACGTACTACTGGTTTGTGTGTTTTGTTTCATCAAAACTACAGAAGTATATGGACAAGAATGATCAAACATACATGAGTCCCACAAGAGGATCTTCAAGGAAATTTTGTTGTGAGTCACTTCAAAAGGTTGAGAGTCACCTCCTAATAGAAGTGTACCAGGGAGCCTGATTATACATTCTATCAGAATGAATCCAGGGGATATTTGCAATATATAAAATGCCTCAAAATAAGAATTTTATGTGTGCTTCTGATATGTAGAGAAATTGAATTTAGTTTAAGGACATCGCCAAGATTCAAAGGACCAGAAATGCTAAGAAAACTTTTTATACTTCCATGTGGCAGACAAGAATAAAAATTCTGTTCATCTCTTCAGAAGTGAAATAAATTCATGTATTAGCAGTGAGTTTAGATGATACTGTGAAAGAAACCACCTAGAAGTAATGGACTAAGTGCTAGACTTAGCATCTTCTAATAGGACCTCAAGAAATTTGATGTGGAACATTGAAAGTTGGCATTCATTTTCAAACACAGTTTTAGTATTTCTAAACCAGTAATTCTTAAACTTGAGCTTGCTTCAGTGTTTTCTGGAGGGCTTTCTAAAACACAGAGTGCTGGGCCCTATTCCCAGAATGTACAATCCAATATATCTGAGATACAGCCTCAGAATTCACGTTTCCAAGAAGTTTCCAGATGATGCTTTGAGAACCACTGGCCTAAACTATGTCTATAAATGAAATAATCCAAGGGAAAAATGCTTATTTGAATGCATAGAAAGGAAATAAAGGCAAATTAAAAAAAAAAAACTACATCTGGAGAAATAATTCCTAGGAGCTTCTGACCAAATGTAATACTAATTATCTCAATATATCACAGTTGAAGAAAAGAAAATGTCCTTCTCAAAGTCTTTTTGCTGTAATTTTTCAGACTGCATCATTTGTTTTATAGTTCATTCCCCATTTTTTTTAGCTTTTATGGTTTTTGCCATTTCCCTAGGAGTCCTTTTTGTCTTGCACTTTTGTCCTTCAGTGAATTACTTGACACCTGGTTGAGCATTCTTCTCCCTGATTCTTGGAACTCCTCCTTGTCACATAGCTCTGACTAGCATCAAAAAGTTGCTGATTCTCCTGGATTTTGGGTTGTTTTGGTTTCATCCCCAGCTGATTTCAACTCACTGGAAGACCAAGCTAACAAAGAGTGAACATTCTGAATTAAAGTCAACTGAATTGAAGCAACACACACTCGGCTCAGAATGTGCCCAGTCTTATTTCTGTAGGGTCAATATGATGTAAAAGGGTTATTTACTTGACAAGCTCTGCTGCTATTTCAGCAACCAGACTATTCAAGGATCTAAAAGTGCAAAGAAAAATGAGAGAGAGAGAAAATAAAAGACATCGTAGCTACTGCTGTCTTAAGAAAAAGAAGTGTCAACAGAAAAATGGAGGTGAGTGGGAATATGATTTTGCTAAAGGTGTGGGAAAACAAGCATTCAGAAGCATGCAAAACTAAAACTTAATGGATTCCTCTGTTGCCTGATTCACAATTAAGTAAATTGTGTTTAGGGAGGGGACAGTGGGATGAAGAAAAAGTAATGGCTTAACTCAGCATAAATAGATCTAAAATAGCAAACCTCATTAGTTATTTTGAAAGTTCAAATATTGAAGTTGAAGTGTTAGGAAAAATTTACTAGCCACTTAAAGTTGGTTATATTTCTAGATCATATAACCCTGCTAAAATAAATAAAACTCATTTCTAAGAGATTGTAAGTATTCTATGTTGGTCAATTTATGTATCAACTTTGGTAGGCTACAATTCCCAGTTACTAAAACACTAATGTAGGTATTGCTGAAGATATGTTGCAGATGTGATCAAGGTCCCTAATCAGTTGATTATTTAGTAACCTAGAAGAACGGCTGCTTACCTAAAGATAAAGTTCTGCCTGCAGATTGCAGCATCAGATTGGCCCAAGAGTTTTGGCCTCAGTGTCCTTCCTAACAGACTGTCCTATGGATTTTAGACTTGTCTAGCCACCCCCACAATCACTGCAGTCAATTTATTACAATAAATTTCCTAGTGTCTATCTTGGCTATGTTTCTTCAGTTGAATTCCAACACTTTCCTTTTATAACTGATCATTGTATTGTATATCTACATCTTGCTAATTCCCAGGTCAGCATCAATTCTCCACTGTCTAATAAATCAATATGGCAAAAAGACATGACCACATAACCACTAAGAGTTAGTAGAGAATTTCTGATTAAGTAGTTATAGCCTATCTTCCCTTAAGTAAGCAAAGAACTTTTTAGTAGATGAAAAGCACTGGGTACCGATTATCAGAACAAAACTTTTAAAAATTATGCAGTTTATGGAATATGTAGAAACATACTGAAGAAACAGTTCACTGTAAGAATGGAATTTGATCACCAGAAAAGTTAGTTTGCAAGAGCCTAGCCACCCTAAGACTAGACTAATAATAAATGTAATTAACTGTGGCGCACTTACGTTGCTAAGTGGTGTTCAAAGCACTTTATAAATAGTAATTAACTTAAGTCTCCTACCACCCCAAGGAAATAGATATCATAATTATTCCCATTTTATAGATATGAAAACTGAGGCAAGAATGATTAAGCAATTTTCCCCATAACACTGTGACAAGTGACAGAACCAAAAAGCAAACCCAGTTTGGCTGTAGAATCTGCACTCTCCATCCCAGATTACCTGATGGGTCCTGCGAGCAGGAAAAAGCAGCGGGATGACAATGGGGACATTCAGAATGGACCATTACCTTCACTAAGTAGAATGCCAGCATGAAGAAAGGGAATCATCCTTAGTCTCACCCTCACCTGGAGCAGATGGTCTGCTAAATGAGCAGTACCAAACATAAAAGAGGCTCCCAGATGACAAATAAGGAAATGAAGTCCTTCTCTCTCACCTCCACAGTGAGTCAGTCATCCATTCCTCTTTAGAATGCTGTCCCACTTGAATAGTTCTTAAATATATCCCCTTAGTCCCTCTAAACCCTTTTTATCTGTATGGCCACAAGAGCATCCTAAAATGGTCTCCCCACACCCACTTGGCACCTGAGATCTGTCCTTCACAATGGAAACTGGACTAGGCCTTTAAAAAATTTAAATATTCCATTCACCCTCTTCCTATTTGGCTTTCCATTGCTTTTTTTCCCCTCTTAATATTTTATTAAATCATAATGTGTACATTAATGCATTTATGGGATACAATGTGCCGATTTTATATACAATTTGGAATGCTTATATCAAACTGGTTAATATAGCCTTCACCTCACTTAATTATTGTGTTAAGGCATTTATACTCTAGTCTTAATAGATGTGACATGTACCCTTGCAATATGCTCCATAGGAGAGGTCCTGCTCATTACCCTCCCTCCACTCAATTACTCCCTCCCTTCTCCTCGCCCTCCTTTTCCTTCCTTCCTCCTGGATTATAGTTGTGTTTTATCTTTCCTATGAAAGTGTGGGTGATTATATATTGGTTTCATAATAGTACTGAGCACACTGGAATACTTTTTGATCAATTCTTGAGATACTTTACTGAAAAGAATATGATCCAGCTCCATCCATGTAAACATAAAAGAGGTAAAGTCTCCATCTTTTTTAAGGCTGGTAGTATTCCATGGAATACATATACCACGATTTGTTAATCCATTCATGGGTCGATGGGCACTTGGGCTGCTTCCATGACTTGGCAATTATGAATTGGGCTGCAATAAACATTCTGGTGCAAATATCTTTTTTGTAAAGTGATTTTTGGTCTTTTGGACCTAGTAGAGGAATTGCAGGATCAAACGGCAGGTCTACTTTTAGTTCTCTAAGTGTTCTCCAAACTTCTTTCCAAAAGAAACACACTAGCTTGCATTCCCACTCGCAGTGCAGAAATGTTCCCTTGTCTCTACATCCACACCAACATCTATAGTTTGGGATTTTGTTATGTGGGCTACTTTTACTGGAGTTAGATGATATCTCAAAGTGGTTTTGATTTGCATTTCTCTGATGATTAAGGATGATGAACGTTTTTAAGGATGTATTGGTAGGCCATGCGCCTGTCTTCTTCAGAGAAGCTTCTGTTCAAGTCTCTTGTCCACAATGAAATGGTATCACTTGTTATTTTCTTAATAAGTCTGAGTTCTCTGTGGATTCTAGCTATCAAACCTTTGTCAGATACATAACCTGCTTTTGGATTAGTCTCAGGATCCTGCCTGTGGCCTACAAAGCCCTGCAAACCTGGCCACTACCTCCTCCCCAGACTTTTCTCCCTGTGCTCACTATATTCTAACCAAGTAGTTTCTTGTCATCCCTCCAACTCGCCAGGAACCCAGTAAGTTTTTAAAACCTTTACCACTACTGGTAACTAAGTGGATTTTGTATGACTGCTTAATATGTGACTTCTCTATGAGAGTGTAAATTGTGTAAGAATCAGGCCTATCATACTCATCATCACATCGTCAGTGCCCAACCACGTCTGTCAAAGAGCTGGCCTTCGGTGAGTATCTGTTAAATAGATAATCTTTTTGCTACAGTGAAGACGTTTCTAGTCACAGAAGTACTTCTTTCCCTCTCTCCAAAATGAACAAAATGAAACCATTGGAGAAATAAACCTCTGCTCCCCTTTATCCGGAACTAAAGGAGCTTTGGGAATAGTCTCTGACACAACACAGCTCAACCCAAAATACTAGCCACATAAAAAAACACCCACCTTAAGGATGACAAAAGACAAATATCACCAGACAATGGAAACATTTTTATAGTTGTTTATAAGAGTGAACAATTTGGGGAATCATAACAAAAGCCCACAGTATGTGGTGACAAATTCTTTAAAGTTTGCAAAAAGTAATTTATTCATATTCTCACTTATTTGCATGTATGAAAAAGGAACAATGAGAGTTAGAAAAGAGTTTTCAGATGAAAATCAACACAGATAAATTTTACTAAAGGCAATAAGGTTAAATTAATTAGACAACATTCAAAACACACAAATATATCACAAGACATGTTTGACAAATTCTTCCAGAATTCAGTGGAAGATTCCAAAAAGACAAATACACTGAATAAAACACAGGCAACGTGGGAGTTATCCAGAATATCCAGTATGAAATACTTTAAGAGGAGAGAAGGCCCACAAGGGAATTAACAGTCAAATAAATACAAGCAAGAAGTTACAGCCTGATTTGAAAGGGAAAAAAGACACAAACTTCCTTATAAAAAGTGTTCACTAAGTATCCTTATAGATTTATTTTAAAAATTTAAAGAGCCACAAATGTATGATAAAAGTTTACATTTTAAAAAGATAGAAAAGGCTCTCAAGGACAGCAAAATAGATTAACGACAAAGAAAATACAGGAGTGTAATCAGTAAAATGTCAGGTGTTGCTTAACCAGTGGCTCTAACCTTACCGTAATATTTAATGCAAATATAAGTAATCTGAAAAGGTAAAATTCATACCTAAAAAAGAAATAACTAATAAAATTCTATATCTAATGTTAGTTGAAACAATTTTTTTTTTCGATACAGAGCCTCAAGCTGTCAACCTGGATAGAGTGCTGTGGCATCACAGCTCACAGCAACCTCCAATTCCTGGGTTCAAGTGAGTCTCTTGCCTCCACCTCCCAAGTAGCTGGGACTACAGGTACCGGCCACAACGCCTCGCCATTTTTTGCTTGCAGCCGTCATTGTTGCTTGGCTGGCCCAGGCTGGATTCGAACCCGCCAGCTCAGGTGTACGTGGCTGGCGCCTTAGCCCGTTGAGCCACAGGCACCGAGCCAGGTTGAAACAAATTTTGATGGCAGAGAAGACAGAGAGAAAAGCATTTCAAACTAGAAAAATGTTAGAGCTCAAGGGATAAAAGAAACCATAGATATCTGGTTTCAAATTCTGGTTTTGCCAATTACTAGCTTTATGCTCTGAAGCACATGGCTTAACTTCATGGAACTTACTTTCTCATAAGTAAATAGGGATAATAACATCTACAGGGCTCGTGCAAGTATTAAGTAATACATGTAGACCTCTCACTTTGCTAATTGGAACACGGTAATCACTCAAGCTGCTTTAAAATGCTATGCTGTGAATAGAGAGAGAGGATAACAAGTCCAAATAACCACTAGAGGAATAAAAATGCCAGATAGAAATAGAAAATTGCAAAGGAAACCTGAAGAATAGGAAAGTGGAACTATTAAAAAAAAACTCCCAAGACTGAATAAAATAGGATAGACATACACAAAACTAACTTATCAGAAAAATAACAATAAATTATAAATTCATGTAGGTATAATTATAGTAAATGATTTTATATACCTATTTCCATTTTTGGCAAAGAAATTAATACTAGAATTGTTAAGAGTTACATACTAAACTTTGTGCCTGTACAGCATATATAATACTTACAAACATTTAGGGAATATTTACATAATTGATCATATTCTAGGCTATTGATAAATTCTCAATAATTTCCTCAGAAATGTTTAGAAATCACCAGGGTAAGAAAGCAACTCAAAAGGAGTAGATATTTTTGTTCTTTGTTAGTTCTCAGACAGAATCCTGTCTCCTGTGATGAGTCAGCTCTCGCTCAAACAAGAATGGATTCTCAAGAGAAACAGCAATGCTTGCTGGTCAACAGGATGACATTTTCTACATCAAGGCTTTATTTTTTGTTTTTGATTTTCTCCCCAGTTATTGCATCCCCCAAGGATATTGGAAGAAAAACTCAGCAGCAGCCACCATTTTATTTGTCTAAGAGTCTTTAATACACAAAGTGACTTTCCAAGTACTATCAGATATAGTGAGAAATCTTCAACCCTGGTGTCCTACTTTTAAAAAGAAAAAGGGAAGGATCAACAAAAAAGTCCTTATGATGCTCGGGCAACTATGTTGGCTTCCCTCTCATATCAAATTAATATATCCTTCACATAAATTCCAATATATTTGCAAGTAACCTGCCTCTTAAAGGAGATGACTTTTGTCAGATGCTCTCTGAGGATAAGTGAATTTGAAAACAACTCCTGTACCATCCTGAGCATGTCATACTCACTCTTTCCTTAACTCATTCTCCTTTTCATGGCCCCTTTTTTCACCATGTGCTTCATTGTCCATCTTGGGCCCCTATTCATGTAATTTCCTAACTTCTTCACCCCCCCACCCGACCTCTATTACCCTGACCTTGCTAATCTCATGAAGCCCAATTCATACTTGGTTATTTCTTATGTAACATAAGGCTAAGTCTTATCTTTCTTAAATCAGAGGCTATATTAGAAGGCTTCTATAGAAGCTAGAACTTGATACAGAATGATGAAGAACTAAACTAAACTTTATTTAATATTTTCCTCAATAAATATTTAAAATACTTTGTCTCATTCTCTATTTGCAGTTTTATTCAAGTTACTTTAGATCTATGATTCTACTAAGGTGAGTTTATTACTTGTTGTTCCCTGACTTCTGCTGTAATAATACTTCATTTATGTCTCAAATTTTCACAATGAAAAAGTGTTTTAAATATGGGACAATCTATACTAAAAAAGCAACACAATTTTCATTTGAAGCTGAAGAACTTGAGCATTAGAGTAATTAACTTAAAGGTAACCTAATTTTGGCTTTTAGCATCTACATATTTAAGGTTTTCAATTTATTTTTGACCATTAGAAATCCCTATGTATCATAAGAATTGAACAAGTATATCTATTGAATTCATAAATGTGTCATGCTTAAAGCAAATACAATTTCAAAGGCCGTGAGATTAGAGAGACTTTACATCGGATCATCAGAACAATCAATATAAAAGCAAAGTGCTATTTGCAGAATGTTAAAAAATTGAATGAACTCATTTTGAAGAATTACACTAAAATCTATTTAAACAAGGTAATTCTTTTCAAGCTGGTCACAGGAAAAGGATGAAATAGGAAAAAAAGGATCAGACTGATCAAAATAATAAGTGATACAAGAAAAAAGTAAAGAGCATCCTTTTGAACATATCTTTTGGAGTTTAGATATTATTTTATTATATCATTCTGATGTCTTCACTCCTTTTAGCTCCTTATGATGGGAGGGTATCAAAAAGTATTCATTCATACAATAACCACAAAAAAAATTCCTGAAAATATTAGAATGTTCAGTGTCTTTTTTTTAATACAGCAAAAAGGCTAAGAAATTTCGAAATACCTCTCTAATACCAAGAACTCCTGAAGTTGATAGCATGCCTGGATCTCAGGGAGGGTGCTAGCAACATTTTTTCACTCACCTTATTACAAATAAATTCTTTCTATTAATCTAATATTTCACACTGTCTTCAAAGAGAAATTGGACTATCCCTTCTCTGCTTTATAGTACCAGGTATTAAGAAATTGGGACAATTATATAAAAAGCTGAGCTCCTTTATATCATCATTACATGAGATTCTCTCCTAAGTCCTTCTAAAATGAGGTCAGAGAATGTGGCCTACAAGAAACCGTCTCTGAAATTTGTTGAAACATGCTTTATGGCTTAGAACATGTTCAATCTCTGTAAGTATCCCATGAGCTAGGACAAAAAAATTACTGTACTTTTTTCTCCAGTTGTTGGGAGCAATTCAGTGTTCAAAAAATAGTCATTATATCAAGATGGGTGACAATGCTTTTCATATTTTCTATATCCTTATTGGTTTTTATCTGCTTGATTTATCAGTTGCTGAGAGGGATAAATTAAATTCTCCCTGTATTTTGTTTATCTGTCAATTTTTTCCCATACTTTAGTCCATTTTTGCTTTTTATATTTCAAAGCTATGTTATTAAGTACCTTGAAATTAGAAATTATTAATAACTTTTATCTTTCTGAAAAGTTGAAATTTTTGTTAACATGTAACAAACTTTATTCCCAATAATGCTTTTTACATCAAAGTTCATCCACTTTTTCCAGTTAATATACCTATATTGTCTTATTTTTTTATTTCCTGGCATATCTTTTTCCATCTTACCCCTTAGGGAAAAAAGCCTGAAAGCTGTTAGCAAGCGAGGGGATATAATGAGGCTTGCCTGAACCCCCATCCACCAAGGCTGGGAACTCAGTTTTAAGGTTTGCTCTGGGGTCATCGTGGCCAAAAAAGGGATATCTTCAGACATTGGGGAAAAGGGTTAGGATTTTATTTTAGTTCGCATTATAAATCTTACTTACCTTCTTTGGTGATAACCTGGGAAATTTTAAACTGCATGTTTAGTTCACTAAAGTCTAAAGTAAAGCAGTATTTTTACAATCTTCTCAAGAAACAGAAAGATCTTAGAATGTTTTTACGACCATCACCCTCTTTCCTGACTTACAAATTATCTGTAATTTACTTATACATTTATTATTAATCCAAATAATCAGATGTTATTACTGGGATGCCAGTGTGTGTTAAATTCACCTGCAATATTTACTATCCTTTTTTTCTCTATGCTGCATTTTGAGTACTTTCTTCAGAGATACCCTCCACTTCATTAACTTGTTTACTGTCTTCAACTGCAGTATATGTAACCAACTATTTAACTTGTACAGAGTTTCTAGTTTAAATTGTGTTTTTTTTCTAAAAGTCCTATTTTGGTTCCTTATCAAATACCCCCGTTTTTACTAAGCATATATTTCTTCAGCACATGTTCAATGTCTGTCTTTCATTTCCTGAGACCATATTATAACATGGTTATTTTATATTTGGCATCTGAATATTCCAAAATGTATACTCTTTGAAAGTCTAATTCTGCTGTTTGTTATTTTTGCTTGTCCTGCTTATGGTTTTTCATATTTTTTGTGATGTTTTTTCAAATTGTGCACTTATATTCTTCAGAAAAGTATCTGTAGGAATTCTCTGAAGTCTTAGTTTAAGATGTTTCTCTAGAGAAATTTGTGGTGCCTTCTGTCGTGTACCTGGAGGCACTTTAAATTATCTACTTAGGTCTTGTTTCTTTTTTAGTTCCCAGAGGGAATATGATTTCCATTCCCAACTTATGTGACTATGAGATTTAAAGTAGGAATTTTCTGGAGCAATGAGTTTACCCACTCTACCCAGAGCCAAGAACAGGCAGCATGTCCACCATGAAAGCATCTAATATACTTATGGGAGGCGAACCCATAAGTACATCAGGGTCTCTGATCTTACCTCTCCCCTGCTCTGACCCAACCTTTTTCCACCCATAAATGTGACCCTCCTTGACAAATATCCCCAGGCAGAGGCCAGCTCCAACATTCATTTACCTGTCTGTATTCATACTTTCTCATTGTTTCTGACCTATTATAATTTCTCTTACTTTACTGCCAGTTCAGCCATTTTTAAATACATTTCAATAAGCATTTTTTATTTTGGCAGGACATACTCTCCAGATAACTGGCCTATTGTAAAAAAGAAAATTAAAGTCAGCCCTGTTTAACTGCAGTTCTAATGGAACTTTGGAATGGGCACAGATGACTCTACTGATGTCATTATGGGCCAAACATAGATGTACATCAGCGATTTTAAATACTTTCCCTATTTTTTTTTTGAGACAGAGTCTCACTTTGTCACCCTCAATAGAGTGATATGACATCACAGCTCACAGCAACCTCAAACTCTTGGGCTTAAGTGATTCTCTTGCCTCAGTCTCAGCTGGGACTACTGGCACCCATCACAATGCCTGGCTATTTTTTTGTTGTAGTTGTCATTGTTGTTTGGCAGACCCGGGCCAGTTCAAACCTGCTAGCCCTGGTGTATGGGGCTGGTACCCTAGCTGCTGAGCTACAGGCACTGAGCTCACTTTGCCTATTTTAATAGGGAAATTCTAGAAGTCTAGTCTGTATTGTTCTAAGGATTGACTTGACGAACCTTGAGAATCCATTCTGTTGGTTTTTCTGCCATATGCATGAAAGTGAATTACTAGTTGCCTCACTTTCAGCAAAGCTATGTTGGGTAGGCATTACTTGCTCAATTTACAAAATAAACAACTGAAATGGCAGCATGCACAGGTCATTACAAGTAGCACAAGTGGGACCTGTAACTGGAGACTGAGAGCAGGTACACTGGTCACTTCTCTCGCAGCCTTTCGTTCCTCTTATAAAGACAGGTTTTTCAGTTTTCCTCAAGCAACCCAGAACTGGTTAGCTTTTGAGTTAAAAAACTGTCCTCAGAAATATCTAAGTTTATCACACAAATGACTAACAAAAGTGTAGTAGGAATTCTGGGAAAATGCTCTATAGATAAACATGAAGATGAATGTTCCTTCTTAAACATTAAAAAAGAACAGGACATTTATTAATGGTGATGCCAGTGATAAGATGAAGAAAAATCTATTCGTTTTGCAACAATTGCACCAACACTCTTGAATTATGAGTGACAACACACCAGCCACTTCAGATCTCTGTCTTGAAATTGTCACAGATCTATTATAATTCTGACTGCACCGGTACGATAATATCTTCTAAAGGATTCATTTGTCTTGACTAAAGGACAAAGAAACTAGTGGTTGGAAAAGGACATATTTTAATTGAGGTTGAATGCTCATATTTTTAGACAATGGTAGGAACAAGAAAAAAAAATTAATGTAAGTTTTTGCTAGATATACCAAGACTTTAGCAAATTACCACTCTCATTCTCATAAAATTTGTTCCCAAACAGCCTTCAGCTCAGTTCCCCATGATTACTCTGAGGGCTTCTCAGGGAAAGGGGACAAAATTGGTCAGAGGCCTGTGAGCTTCCTTCACAGGCTGTGCAGAAAGCAGTGGGAAACAGTGCATCCCTATAACCCCTATTGCACCTCCCTGTAACTCAGCCCTCTGGGTTTGTATGTGAGACATTGCTCTTTCTCAGCATTATGGCATTCTAGCCAGAGCACCAAATAGCCAAAAGTGGGGACAGGATTAGCCTTATCTTGTAAAGGTCAGAATCTTGCCAGCAGCTGATCAGACCCAAGATACAAAGAATGATGTGAAGATTAAAAACCTGCCTCTACCTTGCTCCACTTGTCTCCGAGTCATACAAAACCATCACCAAGCCAGCCTGAAATCCCTCTCACCAAGTCTCTGTGCTGACACTGCCTCTGTCACCAAAACAAGAAGATCATCATTCCTGGCTCTATTTCAGCCTTGGATTTTTCAAATTGGCATCTCCAGAAAATACAGCCTCTCTCTCTCACTTAATACAGATTACCTAACCTAGAATTACTTTGATGTGCTACCATGCTGAGGGATTTCCCCTTCCTATCATGCATAAGGATGTAAAGGGTCAAACAGAGTAAAGGGAACAAATAATCTTATTTTCTCGCAGCACACTCGCATCCTTACACAGGGTGCCACCTATTATTATGCTATAGCTGGACATAGCACAATGGCTCCTTGAGCCAAAAGATTGTTCAAGCTAACCATCAATCCGGATTAGTAAGGGCAAAGTCCTAAGTGACATTTTATTTAGACATCGAATTCAAAAGAAGAATCATTCATGAATATAACAGCTTTGCCAAGTGGATCTTACTCATTTACTCATTTAGAAGGCCTCGGATTCTGGGTGTCTTAATTTCTTTAAGGCACTGGGTTCCTCCAACCCCAAAGTTGCACGGAATGAGCAGGCAGAAAGGGGGGTCGAGAAGGTGATGCCTGTGACTCAAGGAGTAGGGCACTGGCCCCATATACTAGAGGTGGCAGATTCAAACCAGGCCCCGGCCAAAACTGCAAGGAAAAAAAAAAAAGAAGAAGAAAGAAAGGGGGGTCGAGAAGGGAAGGGACATACAGCCTGGGTCTCCCTTGCTTATAACCTCTTGAAGTTTACCTTACATCCTATGCCATCTCTGCTAGAGAAAGCTATGAACCCACCACCATCCATTTGGGAAGGACTCCAGCTTTTAAAATGAATTAAAATTTCCCAACTGCTCTTGCTCTGCATGCTGCTAGGTAACAACGACCCACAGAGATTTGTGTTTATTGCTGTTCAACTTCTGCACTGCTTTCCTACATCCCATCATTCTACCAGACATTCGAGAGTGGGAAGCACAGCTTGGATATTTGCAAATGCCTGGGCAGATTTGGCAAAACACACCAATAAGCATCTGATAATGTCCACACAGAGGATTCTGTGGGTCTCGTGCTGAGCAATCTGAGTCTGCTAAAATGAGCCTCTCTCCAGAAAAGACTCCATGTGACAAGCTAAAAGCAGATTCAGCAGCTTAGTAACTGGCTATAAAGACTTTATTGATGGAGGGAAGAGGCAGAAATACAGAAGAAGGAGAAACTGTCTTCCAAAAGATCATTTTCCCAGTCAACTTTTTAATTTTAAAAATTATATGATCACTTTCAAAACATTTACAAAAGGGAGAAAACAGTCACCCATGGCACCAAAGGTTAACAAAATATTCTTGCTGAATTATAGTTTTTGAGGTTTTGTCCCTATGGACCTGGTTTTTCATTTAGTGGCTATCGTCAGGGACATACCCTATGTTTTCCTAGCACTTTGTTTCCCTACGCATGACCTTAATTTATGCTGACTCATTGTCTTCTAAAACTTTCTTTTTGAGATAGTCTCTTCAGACATAATATACACCTCAGCACTTCTTTCATGGCCTTGAGCTTCCTCTGAATTAAAGTTAACCAGTTCCAAGGGCTCTTCACAAACTGCAAAACTGATGCTGCTGTCTATCTCATTAGAAGTGCCTCTGTGTCTTTTTTTCCCTTTACCTATAAACCTTCCCACTCACACAACACCACAGCAGCTTACTCCTGGAAGAGGAAAATAATAATTCTCTCTTCCTGGTAGGAAAAGCAAAGAGTAACTATTTTTGTTCAACTACTAGAAAAATTGTGTGTTTTCTCATTAGCTTCCAGATGTGCCTTTGAAACGATTTCCCTCTTTCAAGCAAGCCTTCTAACCTGCCCTTGCTCTCTTCCCATTTCCAATGCTTTATAGCAATTGAACAGCAGGTCAAGAGAACTTTCTGCCCCTGAGGTTATGGCTACTCCTGTTGGAGATCTCAACATTGTAATTAGTCAAATATTTCTTGCCAATGCATGTGGGTTAACTTGCCACATAGAAAAATTTAAGGAAATAAGGATTTAATTTTTAGGGATATCACTGAGTCACAGTGAATCAAAGTAACCCTGTACTCAGAGATGTATGTGTGAGTCACAATATCATGTTACACAAAACCACTTGTTCTTTAATAAAATTGCATCTAACTCTCAGTTCTAGTCATTAGAAGGATAAGACCTGTGATCACAGTATTCATTTTATTTTGGAGATTTGGGATTTGGGTATTTTGCAGGGAGAGAGTCTCCTCTTTTCTCCCAGGGCAAATGCAAACTCAGAAGAACCTCTAGGAAACCTGAAAAATGCGGAGGAGTCTGACCATTATTCTGTTGTGGCCATGCTATTAATTTCCTACTGCCACACTCTTAGTGCCTTAAAACAACACATATTTATTATCTCACACTTTTGAAAGTCAGAAATCTGGGCTGGTTCTCACGGGGCCAAAATCAAAGTTTTAGCAGGTCTGCATTCCATCCAGAGGCACTAGAGAAGACCCCATTTCTTTGCCTGGTGCAGCATCTAGAGACTTCTCACAATTTTTGACTCATAGCTCTCTTCTATCCCCAAAAGCAGCAGTCACATCACTCCAGGCTTTGGGTCCATCTTCATTTCCCCACCTCTGAATCTCCAGCTTCCTCTTTCCCTTGCTGAGATTCTTGTGATTGCATTGGGCATACCCAGATTATACAAGATAATCTCCCCATCTCAAGATTCTTCACTAAATCACATGTGCGAAGTCCTTCTTGCCTTGTAAAGTAATATAATTTCAGGTTGTGGGATTGGGACCTAGACATCGTTAAGAAGCCATATTCTGCTTCACATAGCCATCACTGTCACCTTCTGCTGTGAGGTCACTGTCAGCCACAGTTCTCTAACTGCCTGTCAGACACTGCTGTTCTGGGTGCACACAGATGCCCCTTGTCTTGGTTCTCTTTCCTGAAAACAGGCTCAGCCACAGACCTTGTACTATCCTCAGTAGCCGGCGTGGGGACCTATAACCGCCCTTCAGCTATTGGCCAAGTGAACCCCTTGGTACACAGGGTCTAGAGCTCTGCCACTTCTGAAAGTCCTCCAAATCCCTGCCTCCTTCCCAGTCTCAGAGAAGCTGCTCTTTCTGTGTCCCTCCCTTTCCCTTCTCCTCTATAACCTTAAATACTGGCCTTATTACCTTTCTTCTCAAAGGTCCTTCACATCCTCCAAAATCCTAAATGTGGGATTATCCTCAAATACTTGACAACTTCTGATTTGGGCAACAAAGCATAAAAGTTTTTAATAAATCCCTAAAACAAGAATCACAAAGTCAGACCCACTAAGGCTTGATTCCTCAAAAAGGGATAAAATATTGATTCCCTTTACTTTATGTATCCTGTAGAAATAAGATTTTTAAAAACCATTTTAATAAAACTATTTTAATAAAATTTCTTGTCCCATCTATAAGAAAATTACTCAGATAAAGGTGAACAAGATCAAAGTATTAAAAGTAGGTGTCGCTAAGGAACAATACCTTTTATAATAGATTTAGCAGAATTTAATCCAACCCCTTTTCTGGAAAAATACAGAGAACCCCATTATAATACTGATACCAGGGACAGGCAGAGGCAATACACAATACACAGTAAGTGTGAGAATTTTTTTAATATTTAATTATAATTCCAGAGTCAGATCTTGACCAACAGTAATTATTAAACTACTGAATTAATTTTTTCTTTTTATCTTGGGCCTCTAAATTCTGTTGAAGTCACTATAAAAAAGAACAAGAACAAAGGAGTTTGGAAAAGAAAGTGAAGTGAGCAATTGAACAGGAAAAAACTATTTTGTAAACCCGTCTTAGGTAACACAAAATTGAATCAAAACACTCCAAATCTTTGAAATTGTACTTTTTTTTTTTAGGAATTTATATACTGAAATATGCAGGAAAAGAGCTGATAGAGCGAGGGCAAAGTAAGCTAAAATATTCAGATGTGCTTTGTCATGGACTTATCTGAGACAGAAATAAAATTCTAAACCCTATGCCACCTCTTTTTTTTTTTTTTTTAATTGGAAGTGGGTAGTAGAGGAAAGGAAAGAGAGGCATGAGTGAGAGAAGTCCCCTGGCATACTCATATGCCCCTTAGGCTAAGTTAAAAATACTAATGGAAGAGTTTCTTTTTCCACCAAAACTACCTGAATTTCTCTGCACTTACATAGTCATTACAATTCCAAGAGATGATAGGTAACAACTTGTTTATGAAGTCACTTAGCCTAGTTACTGACAAAATAATTCCCCCCCACAAAAATATCATGTAGGCCTATATGTCAACCAGAAACTAGAAAATAGTGATACAGGAAAAAAGGTATATCTAGTTGTCTGTTTATTATAGTTTAAGTAAATAAACAGTCTTCAATAAGTACCCAGAAATTAAATAAAGACAAAAATATTATTTCTATTACCATAAGCCATGATAGCTTAACGAATACATACACTGGTAAAGGAACACAGAGTGTAAATTTATCCACATTCAGATAGTAGGTTTGCACCTATCTGAGCACCTAAACAAATGTTAGTAATAGGTTTAATGTGCTTTAACTCAAGGAAGTTATTCAAATTATTGCAATTGTGCAAGATCCACTTGCAAAGTTAAATTTTCAATGACTAATAATTAATTTATTTCATTATTCTATTCCTTTGCTAAAAAATAATATTATACAGAACGAATCCTGTATAGCCTAAAAGTAACTTTCTACTTTGAGATCTCCCTAGATTTCTAATGAAAGGAAAGGATAAAATATGTGACCGTACACCATTGAGACATGTCTCTTGGAGAAAAAAAATAAGGAACAAAAGGAAAAAGTTGTGGTCCCCATTATTTTGCCAGCTGGAAGAGAAATTCCTGTCTTATTTGGAGAAAGGCAGAAAATTACATGTCAAATGCTTCTGCACAGCAGCCCCACAATGCCCAAGGTAGTAAAGAACTTGCAAAGCAGAGATTTTACGTTTTCCTTAAGGAAGTAAAGCAAAACTAAACAGGTACAGACATCAAAATAAGATGGGATATATATAATGAGAAGTGAGATGCAAAAAAGTTCTTTTTTCCAAGCTTTCTCCCAAGACTCTTTATTGGATGCTTTCTACTGGGTTTTCTTCTTGTACCAGTTCTTACATAACTGTGTACAAAAACTTTCCCTGGAAGGGGCAATTATCGCAACCTCAAAATAATATATATAGGCTAGCATTCCCACAGTTACTATAAATCCAAGAAAATAGCTTTTATATTTCAATCAATTGAGCCCCTTCCTCACATTTTACTATTCTTTTTCATTCACACAGCATCTTCTTTTTCATCTTTTCCAAAAAGATGAAATCATCATCATTAAGCATTCTCTTATTTGAGACTTTAAAGATCTTTTCCAATACCTGAAACCTTGGAATGTGTATTGTTGCTACTATTTAATTCATTCAACTGACTCTGATATTGTAATTATTTTTGTAAATTCATTCATACTATCATCTCCCAAATGAAACGGGATGCTGCTTGAGGGAAGAGACCATGGTTTACATTTGTTTTTACTTTCTGTTTTTGTTTTGTTTTGTGCATATTTAATAACAATAACAGTTCTCTGCTCAGCATAACTTCACTATAAAAATTTGATGAGGATGAGGATGAAGAAGAAAGAGAAGAGAGAGGGAGAGAGTTGTGTGATTAGTTATGCCCACAGTTATACAATGGCTCCAGAATAGAATAAGCATTTCTCCTGTGTTCTAAGCTTGCATTCTTAAAAAGAACATAATCCTTTCTAACAAAATGCAAAGAACCAAGCAATGACAAGCCACCTAGGTCAGTCACTTATAAACAGAGACCATCTCAGCAATGATTACTTATACTTACCTATGTAAATGAATTCCAATTAACTAATCACATCATTTCCTCCAAAACAATTTGAATTAGCCATCACAAAGACTCTCAGGCAATAAACTTGATTAATCGGGTGGTTACTGGACTCTTATGAAAATTATTGTTGAAAATCTCTTTACAGGCTGAGTTTTACCTTCAAAAATGAAGCCACAGTTAACTCCACAACTATCGTAGAATATATATTGTATACATGTTAAGATTATTAGGCTCAACTTGCCTACTATCTGCTCAAGTAAATTATCCTGAGATGAAACTTATGATGTAATAACTTGGACTTTGGGTTCTCTAATACATTTTTTCAACTTAACAACCAAAACAAGATGAGGAGAACTTAAACAGTTTTCAGATGAAAGTCACAAAGATAATGAACAGAGTGGAAAACAAGATCTCTAAGGAAGGAAACAGATTATTCAACAAGAAAGAAGGCAGAGACAGAATTTTAAAAGGGGTCAAGGCTCAAAAGAATAGGTAACCCAAAAATGTTACCTCTTCAGCCAGGAAATGTAATTAAGTTTTCATAGTTAATGTGTAAGTTAGAAATTGTCTTCAGAGAAATAGAAGTCACACACATATCTATCTGTCTATAGATGATAGATATAAAATGGATATGTAGCAGCCCATATACCCTATGGCTAGGAGGAGTGAGAGTTGTAGGTAACACCTGGATAGGTCAACAATGGAACACCTGGGTGAAAAGGGCATGGGCAGGGATTTAGCTCTCCTGACAAGCATGAGAGAGCTCACGAGATGAGAGCATTGGTGAATAGGCAGTGTTAAGAGGCATGAAATCAGCCTTATATTAGGCTGGAGGAGAAGGCAGTCGGGAGCATGCACATTCTATCACAGCCTCGCTTACTCTCATTCTGTCGCTTCTCGTGCCTGCAGAACGCCAGCATGGTGTCTCTCTGCTGAAGCTTACTAAGCTCTGCTATAGACTGCTAAAGCTCTATTCTTCTAAGACTACTTCACCCTCAAAGACTATCTCTCTCTCTCTCCTTTTTGCTAAAGTAAATAGCCCTCAGGCACCTAAGAGCAATTGTTCCCAGCAAGGTAGCATAGTAGCAGTCCACCTCTGGAACCTAGATAAGCCGGGCAGAGACCTGGCCAGTTTCAGGCCCTGACAAGCGGTGGCAGTGATGGGCTGTGACATGGATAGATATAGATAGTTAGAGATATAAACACACAGTCATGCATCACTTAAAAATAGAGATCCATTTCATTGCTTAAACATTGTAGAGTGTACTTACACAAACCTAGATGGTATAGCCTGGTACACCCCTAGGCTTTAAACCTGCACATAATGTCACTGCACTGAATTCTGTAGGCAATTGTAACACAATTATTTGTGTATTCAAATGTATGTAAAGACAGAAAAGGCAATGCATTCATTTCACTATGTTGTTATAACAGCCACAATGTCACTAGGTGGTATGAAGTTTTCAGCTCCATTATAATATTATGGGACCACTGTTGTATAAGTGGTTCTTCATTGACTGAAACATTGGTACATGGTGCATCACTCTCTTACGTGTGTGTATGAACAAATATATATATGAATATATAATCAAATGTGTGCATATATATATATATATATATATATATAATATGAATATGTATGTGAACAGAAAAAGGGAGCAAGAGAAAGAGATTTATTTTAAGGAATTGGCTTACACAATTATGGGGGCTGGCAAGTCTAAAATAAGTAAGGCAAGCCAACACCAAGGAAATTTAGGTAGGACTTGATGTCACCGTCTAGAGGCAGAATTTCTTCTTCTCTAGGAAATCTCAGTCTATCCTTTTAAAGCCTTTAACAGAGTAAAGAGGCTTATTCACAGTATAAAGGAAAATCTACTTTAAGTCAACTGATTATAACCATTTCTTTGTAGCAACATCTAGACTAGCATTTGACCAAACAGATGGTCATCAAAGTTTAGCCAAGTTGACACATACAATTACCCATCACAGAAAGCAAGTAAAATTTCCTGGAAAGGAAAGTCACCAAACTTCTAACTTATCTCTGGTTGGCTAATTCAGACAAGAGCAATCCCTTCAAAAGGTAAAAAGAGAAATTTTGGTGAGGGTAATACTGTTAATGAAAATGTATGTTTTATGTTTTTTAATAACCATTCTGAAAAGCATTATGGCCATATGAATCAAATGTCTTATATCCAGGAATTAGGCCTAAGAAAAATAAAAAAGAATTGTGCAAATACGTTGTGTCCAAGGAAGCTAGTTTAAGTCATTTGTTTATAATGATAAAAATTGATATAAAATGAATATCATAAATTTGAGATTAGTGAAATAATCTATGTTGCATTTAAACAACAGAATACTGGGATAATTCTAAATGTTTATGTAGGCATGGGGTGGGGGAGAGGCTTTCATCGCACCTTCTTGTTGTCTCTGCACCTGGGCCAGGTCCCCACATGAAATCTGTTCAGATTAATCAAGCTTGATTGTGTGTTAGTCCTGTATAAGATGCTAATTTTGAATTGAATATCCTATGATTTTTACTTCTTGCTCAATTTTCTATTGGAACATACCTTTTCACAGAATGAAAATTCCTTCAGATTCTTTCTATTATTTTATAACTATATATGCCGGACCGCTGTAAACAAATTCCTGGCTACAGAGCTTCATTAACTGAAGCAACTATGATTGTACTTCATCCCTTACAAGTCACCATAAAAGTACTTTTGTTAGAATCATGTTGATATTGAGAGAAGCTTTTTCACAGTGTCTGTGGCCATCTGAATGTATGTTTGAAGCTATGTTTCAAAAGATACTTTGACTATTTTGCACAATGGCTGCCGGTTTTTGAGGAAGTCCAATGAAAGTTTGTGACATCTAGAAAATTGAACATAAACAGCTGCAAGTGCTGCCTCAACCACAACCAGGGCAGTCCTGAGTGTTTTCAGGAATAAAAAAATTTGGAGAATTTCCTGAATATGCCACTATTGTCTTTTGATTATAGTTAGAGTGTATAAGAGCCAGCTCATACCTATTCAAAAGGGTTATGTTTAAATTTTCAGGCTTATAAGCCAGTTGACATCAAATTGGTAGCTCTAAATAAGCCACAGTGGGAATATTTACAGCATAGAAGTCAGCAAATAAGACAAATTAGGGATTTTTTTCTAAAGAGGTCATAGATAAATATTTACCACCACACCTGTGGATATAAGCTGAAATATTCCCCTGGTGGTAGAACTGCCGGTAGGTATGCAAGAAGCAAGGGAAGTATAATGTCATACTATTTTATGAGTAGTTCATTTTATATCCTACTTAAAAAATCTTAGCCTGTTCCAAGTCATGAAGATATTTTCCCACATTTCTCAAAGCTTTATTATTTTACCTTCCATGACCCAAGAGAGAAAAGAGTTTGAGTGCTGAAATGAGGTTGAGAAATATCTTTGGTAGACTCATTTCTGCTGGGTATTTATCCAGGTGTGGCACAGCTGGCTCTGAGGACAGGCATATTTTCAGCTTGCATAGATGTGTATTACTAAGACATCATCAATGTAATTACACCAACTTATACCTAAAGTAAAAAGAATCCTTTTCCTATAGATTTACATGACTTATTCATATACCTGGATATGAGTCCTTCATCATATCTATTACCACAAATATCTTTCCTTTGTGACTTGCCTTTCACTATCTTAATGTTGTCTTTGGGGAAACAAAAGTATTTAATTTTAATAAAGTCTAAATAAGCAATTATTTATTTTATGAGTAGTTCATTTTATATCCTACTTAAAAAATCTTTGCCTGTTCCAAGTCATGAAGATATTTACCCACATTTCTCAAAGCTTTATTATTTTACCTTCCATGACCCATCTGGGACTGAGTCCAAGTGTGGCATGAGTTAGGAGTTAAGGTTTAACTTTTTGCTATCCAAGTGTTTTAGTTTCATCATAGCAGCTTTTTTGTAGTAGACAAAACAACCCACATATACATACATGGTGCATAAATAAATTGTGGGATTTTTGTATAATTAAATATTATTTCTCAGTGAAACTGAAAAAACTGACTTCTCCATGAAACAATATGGATGGCTTCCCTAGACAGAGTGAATGCAGCTAGGCTCTAAGTAATGCATACATTATGATTCTATTTTTATATAATAAATAGGCAGAATTAATTTTTGGTAAGAGAAATCAGGACAGCAATTATCTCTAGAAATCATTGGTAATAGAGAAAGAGGGAAGCTTCCAGCCAAGCAAGTAAGAATCTATAGATTTTTCTGAATGGGTGGTTACACTGTGTATGTATATTTGCTTTACACAAGTTTTTTGAGCAGTTACTTAAGAATACCTTCTCTTTATACCATGTGTGTTATTTTTTAGACTTAAAAATATATTTGCAATAAAAGGTGCAGAAAAAGTACATAAGAGGAAAGTGTTTATTAGATTTAGCAAAATAAACTTATCTTTCATGAGAGCAGTCCATTGGAGCAGTTTCAAGTAGGAAAGGGGAACAGAGTGGGCAAAGGAAAGAATGAGAGTTGAGATACTAAAATTATACTTTCCCAAAAGCCTGTGAATAAAAAGAGAGATGCAGTATACACATAAAAATATGACTGTCTCAGGAAGAAAGGGGCTTCACTAAAACATGTTATACTATTACAAAAATTTCAATAGAGAAAAATACATTGAAGACAAAATAGAGGGGTGAAGAATACTATTAAATAAGGCACCTCGCTTTATTGTGCTTTGTAGATATTGCAGATTTTTTACAAATTGAAGGTTTGTGGCAAATCTGCATGGAGCAAGTCTTTTGGCATTGTTTTTCCAACAGCACGCACCTACTTTACATCATTGTGTCATATTTTGGTTAATTCTAGCAATATTTCAAACTTTCCATTATTATTCCACCTGCTTTGGTGATCGTGTTCAGTGACTTTAGATGTTATTATTGTAATTGTTTGGGGTCTATGCACATTCCCACGTATGATGGTAAACTCAGTTAGTAAGTGCTGTATGTGTTCTGACTGTTCCACTCAGCAATCTTTCTTTTGCTTTTCTTCCTTTCCTCTGGACTTCCTATTCTGTAAGACAGACCATATTAAAATTAGGTCAACTAATAAACCTATACTGGCATCTCAGTGTTCAGGTGAAAGAAAGAGTTGCATGTCCCTCACTTTAAATGCAAAGCTAGAAGCTTAGTGAGAAAGGCATGTTGAAAACCCAGCTAAGCCAAAGCCAGACTTCAATCTCTAAATGGAAGCCAAGTAGTGAATGCAAGGAAAAAGTCCATGAAGGAAATTAAAAGTGCTATTCCAATGAACGTACTAATGATAAGAAAGCAAATTGATGAAGTAATTTGGGTAAGAAGCCGAATTGCTGATGTGGAGAAAGTTTTAGTGGTCTGGATAGGAGATTAACACAGCCACAACATCCCTTAAATCAAACCTTAATCCAGAACAAAGCCCTAACTCTCTTCAATTCCCTAAAGGCTGAAAGAGATGAGGAAGCTTCAAAAGAAAATTTTGATGCTAGCAGAGGTTGTTTCATGAGGTTTCAGGAAAGAGGCCATCTCCATAATATAAAAATGCTAGATGAAGCAGTAAATGCTGATGAAGGAACTACAGGTTTTCCAGAAGATCTAGTTTAGATCCTGGACGAAATGGCTATACTAAATAATACACTTGCAATGTAAACAAAATAGCCTTATATTAGAAGAAGATTTCACCTAGGAGTTTCATATCTAAAGAGAAGTCAATGCCTGGCTTCAAAGGTTGAAAGAACAGACTCTCTCTTGTTAGGGACTAAGGCATCTGGTGACTTGAAGTTGAAGTCAATGCTCATTTACCATTCCAAAAATCCTATCGCCCTTAAGAATTATGTGAAACCGAGGAGGAGCAAGATGGCAGCTGAGTAACAGCTTCCTTGCAACTGGGCATGGTGAGTCTGGGGAGAGAAGACTCCAGGCATCTCTGGCTGGTGGGATCTGCCCAGAAACATTCCTTTGGGGACACAGGGAGTTAGCACGAGACTTCAGGACCCCATGAGGAGGAAAAAAGCAGTGGAGAACTGGCAAATGTTTATGTGGGTTCATTCAGTCTCACCCCACTGGCAGCTGTAAGTACAGCAGCAGTGAGATTGCAAACTAGAAAGGCCTTACATGTGATATGTTTTGGTTTTTTTGGACTTGAACTACCCTGGGAGAACTTGGGCAAGAGTATGGAGGACTTTAAGCATTGTCTAGGGCCCCAGGCTGAGCCGCTGAGCCAGACAGAGCTAATAGTGTTCAGCTGTGGGCCGCATGGAGCCATTGTGGGAGAACTGCCCAGGCCAGCTCTGCCCTCAGGGTCGCAGAGCAATGATCAGGCAGGACCGAGTAATCTAGTGACTGAGCAGCCTAAAGGTGGGGACTGAGACGCCTTACAGCCTTAGCCCTCAGGGGCATAGAGTGAGACCAGTTTTGGTACACTGGGTAAGTAGACAGCCACTTCAGGAGTGATCGCAGTGACAAGAGCTTTCCTGGGAAAGCTTCGGCTTAGTCAAGGTTAGCAGTTTCAGTTTAAAGTGCCTTTTAAGCAGGCTGAGGAGAGATTTAGGCTCTCCAACCTGTGGGGTTTGAGAAATCAGTAGAGGCCTCCAGTCTCCATCTTATACAGCCGTATCAGCATTGTGATTAAAATCTCATACCCCAGAATATGACCTATTGCCCAGACAATATCCAGCAAGATATATATACTGCTTTGTTTATGTTTTTTTGTTTGTTTGTTTGTTTTTACCTTTCCCTATAGATTTGCCTTTTTTTCCCCTTTCTTCCTTTTTTCCAGTTTAAATATAATTTTCAATTGTTGCCTTTTTCAACAATTAGAACTTCATTTTTCTAGTGTTTCTACCCCTGTTATTTGGGTTTTCCCCCAATTTTATCCCATAAAGTTTTCTGTTGTTTGTTTTGGTTTGATTTATAGCATATTTGCCTTTTCTCTCAACTTGGTGGAGGTGGGGTACTATGCCCAAACAGGCTAGCAAAGAGCTTCTGACCTCAAGGGAACCACCCAACCCAGCACCCCCAGGTTGGGGGGTTTTAAGGTTTTTAAGGTCAAAGTCCCCTTCTGTACACCTATATTGCTCCTGTCTCCATCTTTCTGCCTCTTCTTTTTGTCAATATTCCCTTTTACCTACCCCCCTCCTTTCTCTCTTTTTCTTTTCTTTTTCTTTTTTCTTTCTTTGTTCCCTTCTTGCTCTTCAATCTTCTCATCCTTCTGCTCCTGTACCAAAAGGACTCATTGAAACCCTGGTTCAGAGTCATGGTAACTTAAAGACCAAGAGGAAGTCAAAGGAAAATTACGGCAAGGAAACAGGTAAAAGAAAACACTCATGAGGAAGAATCAGCAGAAAAATCTTGGCAACATGAAAAGCCACTTGAAAGTAACCCCCCCAAGGTGGGGGTAGCTACTGCAGAGGATTCTGCAGAGGATTCCACCCATAAAGAAATGTTAGAAATGACAGAAAGTGAATGTAGAATACAGATGATGAAAACAATGAAGGAAATGATGGAAACAATGAAGGAAACTGCTGATAAAGTGGAAAATAACAAAAGGAAATCCAAAAACAGAATCAAATAATAGATGAACAATATAAAGAGTATAGAAAGGATATAGCAGAGCTGAAGCAACTGAAGCAGTCAATTAGTGAACTTAAAGAAGCAATAGAAAGTATCAACAACAGATTAGACCATGCAGAAGAAAGAATTTCAGAGGTAGAGGACAAAGCTCTTGAGATAACTCAGATAGTGAAAGAGGCAGAAAAAAAGAGAGAGAAAGCAGAATGTTCACTGACAGAATTATGGGACTTTATGAAGCATTCAAACATACAAGTTATAGGTATCCCAGAAGGGGAAGAAGATGCCCCAAGGGAATGGAAGCCATACTAGAGCATATTATAAATGAAAATTTCCCAATATCTCCAAGGATTCTGACACACTCCTTTCAGAGGGATATCAGACCCCACATCACCTCAACTCTAACAGAGCTTCTCCAAGACACATTGTGATGAACCCGTCCAAGTCAAGACAAAAGAAAAGATTCTTCAAGCTGCCAAGAGTAAGCGCCAGTTGACCTACAGGGGCAAATCTATCAGGGTGACTGTAGACTTCTCTAATGAAACTTTTTAAGCAAGAACACAGTGGTCATCTACCTTTAATCTACTTAAACAAAACAATTTCCAGCCCAGAATTCTATATCCTGCTAAGCTAAGCTTTAAAATGGATGGAGAAATCAAATCATTTACTGATATACAAACATTGAGGATATTCACTACAACAAGACCAGCTCTACAGGAAATACTTCAACCTGTTCTACATACTGACCATCACAATGGATCAACAGAAAAGCAAGAACTCAGAAATTAAAGGACAGAACCTAACTTCCACAGTGATGCAAAAGACAAAACTAAGCAATGGACTCTCACAAAATAAGATAATTAGAACACTACCACACTTATCAATTATCTCAATAAATGTTAATGGCTTGAATTCTCCACTTAAGAGGTATAGATTGGCTGACTGGATTAAAAAACACAAGCCATCTATTTGCTGTCTGCAGGAAACACACCTAGCTTCAAAAGACAAACTAAAACTCCAAGTTGAGGGTTGGAAGACAATTTTTCAGGCAAACAGAATTCAGAAGAAAAGAGGAACTGCAATCTTATTTTCAGATACATGTGGATTTAAAGCAACTAAAGTCAAAAAAGAAAAAGATGGTCACTTTATATTGATCAAGGGAAAAATACAAGAAGATGTTTCAATTCTAAATGTTTATGCACCCAATTTAAATACTACCAGATCCCACAGACCTTACTCAGTCTGAGAAATATGATATCCTATAATACCATAACAGGGGACTTCAACACTCCTCTTTCAGAGCTGGACAGATCCTCTAAACAGAAATTAAACAAAGATATAAGGGACTTAAATGAGACTCTAGAACAACTGTGCTTGATAAACACATATAGAACAATCCATCCCAAAGTTAAGGAATATACATTCTTCTCATCACCCCATAGAACATTCTCTAAAATTGATCATATCCTAGGACACGAAACAAACCTCAACAGAATCAAAAGAATTGAACTTTCACCTTGTATTGACTCAGACCACAAGGCACTAAAGGTGGAACTCAACTCCAACAAAAACATTCAACCCCCCCAAAGGCATGGAAATTAAACAACTTTCTGTTGAATGATAGTTGGGTGCAGGAAGAAACAAAAGGGGAAATTATTAACTTCCTTGAGCATAACAACAATGAAGACACATGCTACTAAAACCTGTGGGATACTCCAAAAGTAGTTTTAAGAGGAAAATGTATCCCTTTGGATGCCCACATTTGAAAAACAGAAAGTGCATCAACAAATTCACAAGCCATCTTATGGAATTAGAGATAGAAGAACAACCTAAGCCTAAACCCATCAGAAGAAAATATCCAAAATTACATCAGAGATTAATTAAGTTGAAAACAAAAGAAAATATCTAAAATATCCAAAATTAAATCAGAGATCAATGAAATTGAAAACAAAAGAATCATTCAGAAAATCAATGAAACAAGGAGTTGGTTTTTGAAAAAATAAATAAAATAGATAAACCTTTGACCAGACTAACTAGAAATAGAAAAGTAAAATCTCTAGCAACCTCAATCAGAAATGATAAAGGGGAAATTACAACTGATGCCACAGAGATATAAGAGATTATCTCTGAATACTACCAGAAATTCTATGCCCAGAAATTTGAAATGTTTATGGAAATGGATCAATATTTGGAATCACACCCTCTCCCTAGACTTAGCCAGGAAGAAATAGAGCTCCTGCACAGACCAATTTCAAGCACTGAGATTAAAGAAACAATAAAAAATCTTCCAACAAAAAAATGCCCTGATCTGGATGGCTTCACACCAGAATTCTATCAAAACTTCAAGGAAAAGCTTATTCCTGTTGCAGAAATTATTCCAAAAAATTGAGGAGGAAGGAATCTTCCCCAACACATTCTACGAAGCAAACATCACCCTGATACCAAAACCAGGAAAAGATGCAACTAAAAAGGAGAATTTCAGACCAATTTCACT